>CAUYRT010061477.1:0-10184 GCA_963574885.1 Lepilemur ruficaudatus
GGCGGGTGGATAGCTCAAGGTCAGGAGTTCATGACCAGCCTAAGCGAGACCCCGTCTCTACTATAAATAGAAAGAAATTAATTGGACAACTAAAAATATATGTAAAAAATTAGCCGGGCATGGTGGCGCATGCCTGTAGTCCCAGCTACGCGGGAGGCTGAGGCAGAAGGATCACTTGAGCCCAGGAGTTTGAGGTTGCTGTGAGCTAGGCTGATGCCACGGCACTCACTCTAGCCTGGGCAACAGAGTGAGACTCTGTCTCAAAAAAAAAAAAAAAAACACAAAAACCGTATTTCACACCTTCCCAGCCTCAGCCTCACTATTTAGCTTCTTCTAATAGCCTAAACAACACATTTTCTGTGTTTTTATCAACTGACTACCTAAGGGGAATAAGAGAAAGCGATTGGTATAGCAATTTATTGATTGGTTATTTGATTGATTGATTCTTTTATTCATTCACATTCATGTAAGGATCAAATATCTCTCAAGTTTCTACTTCTGCAAGACGTACCACACTTTGGATATGTATTCAGGTTTGTTTTATATTGATGCTAGAATGAGAGTCATCTGTGAGTATTTAGCACTACAGGTTGCTTTACTATATATTGTATATAATCACATAATAAAGGAATTTTAAAGTTTAACATTTTTAACATTTACAAAGCACAGTTGACTTAATATTCAGAAAACCAGAGAGACATACTTTTTGCATCAGTAGAGTTAAAAGCCTGGGATACTGAGAGATAAAGACACATTTTCAGTATCTTCTTGCTGGAAGTATGACTTTATACTTAGCTAGGGTTGGGAAGGCATTTTATCCATATTCACAGTAGCACACAATAACCTAAATGCAGAAGGGAAAGTTTGTTTTGAAGCATGTTGACAGTCAGGGGTTACAAGCCATAGAAGATACGCCCCTGTCTTGAACAAGTTCCCCTCATTAGCCCTCCAGTGGGAATTCAACAGACCCCACTGCTGGCTCATGGGGGAAGGCAACCCATGGAAAATGTGAGACAGGCAAACCATTTCCATTTCCGAAACATTCATATACTCCCACGTCTCTCTTTAGAGCATCTGAAAAGTACATTTGGCTACTTTGATGGATTCCAATACCTCAGAATGCAACGTAAAGGCTGAAATTCTGCCAAGCATTTTTTAAAAATAATCAATCCCACATACTATCATAGAGACAACTCTACTGTTTTTCTTCTTTCAGGAATCCTGAAATTTAACTGACTTCTTCAGGATGGACAGCAACAGAGCTGAAGCATATTTGCCTATATGAGTACAAATTTGTTTACAATTTAGTGAAAGAAGTTTGAAAAAAAATTTATGAAAAAGTTAGTGCTGCACTCGGATTCTGCCCTGAGATATTCTGTAGAACCTTCCTGTTATGTACTCTGATGGAAATAGCATCATCTTTCTCATGGGTAAAGTGGGAAGCAAAACATTTTCTTGCAGCTTTTTATATTAAGGCATAAAATGACAGTTTAAATGTTCAAAGAATGTGATGGTTCAACAATAGGAGAAAAATAAAATTCAAATTTGTTTTAATAAAACGCACCATAATTTCACAAGGCTTGGTTCTATCCTGTGTAGAAAAGGAGGTGTATGATTGTTGGAGCTGTGAATATCTACATTAAATCCTTCTGAAAATCAAAAATACATGCTTTAGGAAATGAATTTTAATGATTTTTACATAAAGTTATGTAAAAGTCAAACTATGTACTATGCATAAGGCTGTACGTTCTTATAGCAAAGTAATTTCTATTTCAGGGGAAAAAGGGTGACAGAAAAATATTTCTTTCAAAGAGAAAGACCAAAAAACCAAACTGTACCCACACCAGAAAATTGTTCATTTTAAGGTCGAATATCATATGAAACAAAATTGGTAGTGAGAAGGGATGGTCTTAATGAGATTTTATTATAAGGAATTTGAATGCCTGCTATCAGCACTAAATACATACTGTATTGCATAAATTTTCCTAGTGGATTTTGTCATGTACTTTACCTTCACAGTTTGGATTAGATTATACTAGTTACTGAGGTTAGATATTTTTTAGTAGATTTAAAGAAGACCTAGTTCACCTAAATGAACGTCTTCAGGCATACTAGGAATAAGAAAATTTGTTCCCTCTTCATAAAAGGATGGGGGTCAGGAAGTGCAGGAAGATTAGGAGATTGGCTATTGTTCCTTTTTTCTTAAACAAGATCAGAGTTTTGAACTTAAGGTGAAAAGAAACATGAGCCTGATTTCTGGCAACCAGACAGCATTTATAATCTAGTTCAGCAGATTTCTGCTAAGAACATCTGCCTTAAGCTAGTGTTAGACTGACTAAGATTGATTGTCACCCTTCCGAAAGGAATTCCTGTTTTCCTTCCTCAGACACACACACACACACACACACACACACACACACACACACACACACACACACACACACACACACACACAAGGCTTATCTGGCAATCTTGAAGAACCCAGAGAAATCTGAGAAGCTAAGGAGTGAAATCCCAACCCACCCTTGTCACTCACCATCATCTTTAGCAGAAAGGAAATGTATTTTAGGTTTCATTGAAATTATAAACAATACTATGTCTGCAGCTGTGTTTCAGAAGTCTGATGTCAATACTGCTAAGTGCATGTTTTCATCATATGCAAAATGTATTAAAAACATACAGAACCAGATTATAAAATCCTATTGAAAAGATCCCACAGAAAATAGCTCTGTTTCCTTTGTCAGGTTATCACATGTTTATCCTTAGTTATTGCTAACATAGTTGTTTATCAGTAATTAACTATCTCTACGGGTTTAGCAAAATAAGATTTTAGAAGCCAGAACTTGCATCTGGACACAATTTCACACTTTTTAATTGACCTTTGGTATCACACGTCACCATATTCCAACTACTAAATGCAGAGAAAAAAGATCTCTTAAAGTTTTGTGAGGTCTATACTTGGCTAAGAAAAAAAAAGTAGAAACATCCAAAAAAAAAAATAATGTGAAGATTCATGATGACAGGATTCATATACCTTAAATTACAGTTGAAATGGAATATTTTTCTTCTAAATGAATACATTTATTATTTCTGCAAGATTTACAGGGAAAGCTAATTTCTCCATTTAAGGATAAATCAGCCTGTTCATGGAATATATCAATGCCAAAGAGTGATTCATCAATAGTACGAAGGTACATTTTGTGATGCTTCAGTTCAATGTTTCACCCCCTCAGTATGTCAGGTTAGCTCCTCTGGTGGCAACACGCTCTGTTACAAGGTAAACTTTTCTAAAAAGCAGTTGGACAATACATTAAGAATCTTTAAAAGATTCATATGCTTTGCTTCAGTGATTTCATGTCAAGAAAATATTAAGAAAAACAGACAAAAATACCCATCACAGTATTAGTTGAGTCAAAAATTTAAAACATAAATGTGTAGCAATAGGAAAATAACCAAACTATGAAATAGCCATACTCTGGAATTAATTGCAGCCATTAAAATCATGTTTTAATAAAATATTTAATGAAATGAAGAAATGTGAAAAGTCTATGTTGAGAAAAAGACTCAGAAATATATATGTAATCCTAATAGTATAAAAGGGAAATGTATATACACATATACTTATATATGTATGACCCTATATTATTAGAAGGAAAATAAGCACAAACGATGGTTATTTCTGAGAGAAAAAAAATGGAAGAATTTTATTTTATTCTTTAAATTTTCCTGATTCTTCAAAAATTTTCCATAATATTTTTACAATTACAAAGTCCTCAATAAACTATAATATTATTTTCATTGAAAGAAGTTTGGCAAAATTGATACTTTTACATAACAAAATAATTCTACTTTAATGAAAGTCTAAGGTATAGAAAACAGGAAATCTTCCAATATTTGGAATTTTTGAAGCGCTGTTGTATTGTCTGCACAATTACTATCTTTTATTAGTACTATAAAAAAGTTATATGTGTGAAAGGCAGTTTGGAAGCCAACTGAGACTTTCTTCCAGATATAAAAAGAAGACTTTCAAAAAGAGAAAGCTAAAAAGAGAACACAAAATTTGATTTGAATAATTTTGTTTTAAAATTAACTGTTTAGAAAGTTCATTATGTATGGACATCTGTGTAACATATAACTCTTAAGAGAAGGCCACCAGTATTAAAAAGAAAGAAAAGAAAAGGTATGTAATTACTTCTAAGTGTACAGAACAATTAAAATTTGTTAAAGTGATTGTGGTGGGATTTTTTAAAAATATATTTAGAGCACAAATAAAATTTAAAATTTCACCTTTAATCAACTAATGTGCAAAATAGCCTTAAAACATAATTCTCTTCAAAGAATTAAACATGTTTTACTATACCCTTACATAAATTATTACTTTATTTAACTAACTCTTTCTTTTAGGTAAAATATAAAAAGTTCAAAATTAGAGATTATAATATTTTGCTATATTACACCTATAACCATTCTCCCAGAAAAGGTATGTGTAACTTAAAAATCAAGTCTTATCATTTCATATTCATTTTAAAAGCTTAGCAGTAAAATTTCAAGGTTTTAAAATATCTAACAAAATCTTGTTTATTAAGCAAGATCGTTTCTGGGTTTTTCAAAGTTTTTAGAGAACAAGTATTTTTCAGCTTTTTCTCAAGTAATCCTATGAGATTACGAGGATCACAAGTGTCAACAGATGCAAATCGCTTTTCTAGTTGTGCAGGTGGCCCAGTGAGCTTGTTTTCCAGTGGCTTCTGAAAAATGAGAGAGTGGAGAAGCACATAGATGGTATTTAAAGAACCATCTAAATTAAAGACATTCAAAATATTTTTCCAAAACCAAGAAAATTATTAGGCAAGACAAACAAATTGGCAGACAGCCAGTTGGCTTAAGTATGTTTCTTCCTTTTTTTCATGTTTTCTTGAAAAATAGCAAGATAATTTTTTATTAATAGCTTATATTAATTGTTTTTAAAAGGGGACATTTCAGCTGCAAAGTGGAAGCAAAATAAATGTAAATATATTGCTTTTTTAGTATTAATAGTAAAATAAGTTTGGTGGAATTACTGAAAAATATTTTGAGGCTCTAGATGTTGACATTGGAGCCAGTCATTTAACCTGTATCCAGATTCTACATCTGCAAAATAAGATGGGGCAGGGGTTGATCAAATGCTTTCTAAGACCCTTTCAAGTTTGTAAAAGAAAAGAAAAATGAACCCACATAACCAAAATGATTTTTAAAGTAACTATTTGAATTTGCATTTGCATTTTTAATCAGTTATTTAAAAACTGGGTATTTGACCAAATCCAAATGTTTATTGTTAAAAGGAATTAATGTTTTGTCATTAGGAGTTAAGACGGAAATTTATTCCAGGTCCTGGCAATTACTTTTTGACTTTGTTGTCACAGCTAGTTGACTTCTTGGTCTCACCTAGTCAGCTTCTCTACTACAGTCTACATGCTTACTCTTTCACTTCATCAAAATAATTATCAATGAAAATTTTAAAATATCATAATCTTCATAGCATACTCCC
This sequence comes from Lepilemur ruficaudatus, assembly GCA_963574885.1. NCBI lineage: Eukaryota > Metazoa > Chordata > Mammalia > Primates > Lepilemuridae > Lepilemur > Lepilemur ruficaudatus. The sequence goes on from CAUYRT010061477.1 coordinate 5,525, forward strand.
GAAATAATATAGCAGTAAAAGAGAAGGTCATATTATCAAGATGTATTTCACCCTCTGAATGAAACTTCCTGTTTTCTGTGGCCCCGATAGGTCTTTCCCTCCCTTCTTCATCTTGAGAAAGAATTCCCAATGGCTTCAAGATGGAGGACGTGCCCAGGGAGAAGGTGCCATTATTCCATACATAAAATTGTTAGAGCTGAAGATCATAAACAAGTGTTGCATTGTTGTATTTGAAAGGGCCTTCGTTGTAAAGAACAGAAATCAGTTGTAAAAATGGCATTAATGAAAGAAACTTAGGGTGCTTAAGAATTCTTGGAAGGCCAGAGAACCAGATAAGAGCTACATATGCAAAAACCATGTTTAAAACATTTTACAGAACTGTCCCAGTGTAGATTCCCATCTTGTTCCTCCAACACCATTGTCCTTGATCACTGGACACCCTCACTACGTCCCTTGCACTGTCATGTTTGAGACCTAGAGTTATCTGCCACCTGTTCACCAGAATACATTCCACATGGCTTCTGCTTCCTAGTGTTTCCAACTTCCTCTTTAAATATTGGCTTTGATTTGTTTGTTTCTAGGACTCTAGATCACTTGCCTACTCCATAAATCTCAAGAAATAGGGGACATTGTGTTTACGGCTTCTGTAGTGAAAGACAAGAATTCACAAGATGGAAAATTTCCAGACATTTTAAAGAGCAAGAGGAAATTCTGCTTTCAGTATCATGAATGACCAGGAGCTCTGAGGGACCCTCTTGTTGCAACAAATAGATCTTCGGTAGGACATGCTCTTTGAGATAGTTGGTATCTCTTAAAATGTAAGAGAGGTCTCCAGGAAACCCTCCCCTGCCCAGAACAAACAAATTAGTGTGTGTGGGCCCCAGAGTGGCTGGCGATTGCTCCTGAGTTCTAGGAACTAGCACTTTGGAGGCAGTGCCCTGACGTGGAGTCTCTGGAAGCCTAGGGCAGGAGGCTCACAGGTAAAGAAGCAGAGGCAGGATGCTGAGGCCAGAGCAGTGGAGAGCTGGAACGGCTGGGAGCTAGGGCAGCAGGACCAGAAGGCACTGAGAGAGTGTGGAGCTGCCCTGAGGTGGGTCCCTATAGTACCACTGCTGTGTGGATAATGAACCTTGGAACAGTCAGAAGTTGGAGAATCATAACCTGGCATTCCTGCTCTAAACCAAAATGTACAAGGGGTGTACCCACACACTCCTGCAAAAGTAAAAAACAACCCCTCAAATGCCCTTAAGGATTGCCACAAAATAAGATCAACAAGTTCATAAAGATTACTAGAACACTGAAGGCAAGCCACTATGAATTAAAGTCAATAGAAAGAAGAAACAACAGATATATTCAGCCTGCAAGGACTGCAGATATTAGAATTGTCAGACACAGATTATAGAATGACCGTCTGTGACATATCAGAGGAAATAAAATATATGATCAGAAAAATAAGCAAGTAACAGGAAACTTTCAAAATGGACAGAAAAAAACCTCACATGAAGTTTCTGGAAATGAAAATACAATTGTCAAAATTTTCTAAAATTAACAGGTTAAATGGAAAATATAAACATTTGGAGAAAGTTAATAAACTAAAGTAGGTAGCTAAAATATTTAGAATAAATGCTGCAAGGTAGATGGAAAATATGAAAGTGAGATTGCAATTCATAGGGGATCTAATACAAAGGTATAACCTACATCTAATCTAATCCTAGGAGGAGACAATAGGGATAATAGAAAAAGGCAATAAAGGTGCTCACATGGTAGTAATATTCCCTGGGTGCCAGTCAGGTGGGAGGGGGATGGTGCGGTGGGGAAACTCTCAACTAATGGGTGCGGAGCGCACTGTATAGGGGAAGGGCAAGCTTGTGGCCCTGACGTGGGCGAGACAAAGGCATTACATATAACCAAAATGTTTGTACCCCATAATATTATGAAATTAAAAGAAATAATAATTCCAACCAGAACAAAAGGGCAATATTAAAAAAATAATGGATCGAGTTGTCTTCTAAGTATGGTCAAAAATATAAATCTTCAAATTGATTAAGCACAACATATTGAAGCAGCCTAAATAAAAAGAAATTCTATTCCTAGACATATCCTAGTGAAACTTCAGAATACCATAGACAGAGAACTTCTTGAAAGCAGACAGAGAGGGGGCAGAACACAAAGGGAAGAAATAAAAGCAGAGTTCATAAGAACAATAATAGAGGGCAGAAGGCAGTGAAATAATTATCAAGAATTCAGTTAGATATTGTTTACAGAAAATATTCCTAAAGAATAAGAAAACTAACAGGATTAAAGCATATAGATAAAAGAGATACATCAGGCAAATAATAACCAAAGTAAGCTGAAAGTAGGTATATTGTCCCTAGACCAAATATCCTTTAAGAATAAAGAGAATTCCTGGGGTGGACAAGGTGGCTATACATTGATAAACGGTTTACTTCACTAAGAAGCTATGACAAGTCTAAACAAGGATGGCTGTATCAAAATAGCCTTAAAATGTAGCCAGCAAAAACCATTACAAATACAAGAAAATTTGACAAATCAATCGATATAATGAGAAATTGCAGAACAGAGCTCTCAATTATTATTGATAGCAAGCAGACAAAAAATCAATAAATATAAAGAAGAAGAAAACACATCTGACAAGCTTGATCTAATAGCTATATATAGAAATAAGCATCTAATAGTCAGAAAACACTTGTCCTGCTCAAGGGCATATGGAATATTTTTAAAACAGACTGTGTATGACACCATAAGGCAAGTCTCAACATATTTCAAAGAGGAGGTGCCCCACAGAACAGCTTCTCTGATGAAGTGCAATTAACAAGAAGTTAATAACAAAAATATGAATAAAAAAATTCCTCCATACATTGAGAACTTGGAAAAGATGTTTCCACTGAATTCATGGGTCCAAGAAGAAAGCTCAGTGGAAATTAATAAATAAAAACACAAAAAAAGCCTAGAACTGAAGGGCAACGAAAAGTCTACGTGTTAAAACTTGCGGGAAACAGTGAAAGCAGCGTTTTGAGGTTTGCTTAGCTTTAAACCGTTATATTACAAAAGAATAAAAAAAGCTAAAAATGTGGTTTTCCAACATTAAAAGATATAAAAATAATAACAGAACAAACCCAAAGACAGCAAGAAGAAGGCTATAATATAGGTAAAAGCAGGTATCAATGAACTAGATTATAAAGGTACACTAGAGAGGATTAATAGAGTTAAGTTTGGTTCTAAATAAACTCCTTGTAAGATTGATCAAAAAGGAAAGAAAAAGAGTTATATAGAGAGAGGGAGAAAACACAAAATAAATAATATAATATACTGGATAATATGGGGGCCATGATAAAAGACAAGGCCAAAATTCAAATATATTAGATCATCATCAATAACTTTTTTTTAGTCATAACTTTTTATTATAGTGAGTATGTATATTTAACATGCATAAATGTACATACTTACAAAATATTCATTGTATATTCCTAAAATAAGAGAGTTCATAAAACTCATTTCTTTCCAGATATTAATAGTCCCAAACAGCGATGGGCAGTGGAAGTTGACATTTTGAACAGTTTTACCTTTTAAACAACCAAAACTAACAGCATAGTACAGTAGTTAAAAGCACATATTCTGGAGGTTTCAAATCACAACCTTTCATTTATTATTAGTGTGAGATTAGGAAAATTATGTAACCTCTCTGTGTCCCATTTCCTAATGTGCAAAATGGGAATAATAGTCCTTATTCCATAGGGGTGTTTTAAGGATTAATGAAGAAATTTAATGTCTATCAAGCTTATAGAATAATGCCTGACACATGGTGAGCTTTACGTAAAGATTTGTTAAATAAAACGAGTATGGTAATACACATTAACATCATGATAATAAACTGTGTAAATTGTTTATTTGTTTTATTTGACAATATACATAGTTTGGATGAGATGTGTATGCACCCCTCACCAATACATAAACTTAACAAGTTTGATAAACTATAGCTTTCATTCATTTTTGTTCTTCTAAATCTACCATTTTAATTTTCTTTATTATATTCAGAAGAGGGGGGAACCCAATTGCAATTATTACTTTTAAGTTGCTTAAATCAAATAAGCTAATCTAAGAACCAATAAAAATGAAGTTTTAGTACATTATTAGAAGTTTGGGGATGGCACTATAATCAATAAAAAGACCATGGAGATATTAAATTTATATTTAGAAAGAAACGAAAGGAACTAAGAAAGAGCAGCATTTGATAGGGAAAATATTAAAATACAGTAGACCTTTGAAATTCAAACTGTGATCACTTTCATTACCCATCACATAGGTTTTCCTATTTGGCTAAAACCTAGAGTATTTATAAAGGTAAATTTTAAAAATTCTAGGTTTATAATCAACGAACATTTAAGCCAATCTTCTATCTACCATAATCAATGAAAAGCTTAAAATGATTTGCCTAATGAACTGTAAGATTTTTATCATAATTAAAAGTTGATCTCATTAGGTTATCATCAATAATTTTATGCCAATAAATTATAAAATTTAACCAAAATTTTTAAAATCTAAGAAAATTATAACTTGCCAAAAAAACTTCAAGGAGAAATAAAAACCTAAATATTCCTACAACTATTAAAAAGTTGAGCCAGTAATAAAACATCAACCT
>CAUYRT010061479.1:0-12791 GCA_963574885.1 Lepilemur ruficaudatus
CTGGGGTGAATAGACCCGTCTGGCTCTGGGGAGGTGGGGCAGGACCGAGGGCCTGGCGGGTGGCACACGGCGGGGGGGCAGCTCTCCGCAGCCTGGTGGAGCTCCCCGTCGGGCCAGACTTGGCTCCCACGTCGGCTGGTAGTGGGGCCAAGAGCACCCTGTGTGGTGTGGAGAGATAGAGATGGGGCGTCTCGTCGCCGTTATTCCGTGGGTTGCCCAAGCGTGGGCCGTGTGGTCAGGAAAGATAGGGGAGCTTTGAATTCCTCTGTGAGGGCGACCAGGAATGTCTGGCCGAGCTGAACGGGTTTGCTTGATTTTACGCTTGAGGTACCAGGCGCAGCATTTGGCACCAGCCACTGGCCACACGGGCTCCGGTGCCTGTGGGGCTGGAACTGGAGGGATCTGTGTTTTCAGGGCCCAGCTGTACGCTGCAGAAATGTAGGGCGGCTGATGAATTTCACTTACTCAGCTTCTCTTAAAGTGATAGCTCCAAACCAGTGGTGCTGTGGATGTTGGTCTTCCCAGAGCGGTTCCAGGGGTGCAGCCCACGAGTCAGAGGTCCGTGGTTTTGGTGCCCCTGTCAGCGTAGCGTCAGCCTCCATGTTAAAGCATTAAAAAGTGCTCTGGAAGTGAGTGCGTACTATTGCCGATAAAAAGGTCACAGCTAAATTTTACTTTACAGTAGTTTTATTCTTACTCTTTCATTTATCAACCTTTGCCAAATATCGTCCCTCTAGTTATTTGAGTTTATTATTTCCAACGCGTGCAGGTGATCCCTGGAACTCTCATCACGGTTTTCTTCGTTTACTTCAGTGGTGTGCTTTTAATACTTAGCAACTATACTTCTGGGGGAAATGACTCTGATTTGCAACGTTTCCTGATTCCTGTGGCGTAACTGGCCGATTTCCGGCTACCAGCATGGTGTCACCGAGGAGGAGTTGAGACGAGGCTTCGCGTTGGGCTCGGGGGCCAGAGGAGCCGGCGGCCTCCCAGCCCCGGTCACCGGCAGAGAGCGGCAGGGACCTGGGCTACGGAAAGCCTCGCCGTCACTGCAGGTCCTGCGGGACACACTACTTTTCCTTTCCTTTGTGGCTACGTGTTGGCTTTATTGTTCCAAAAGAGGACTGACTGATCCTAGACCAAATGTCAGGCCAGCGCACGCCAGCCTCATCCGGGGCTTGGAGGAAGTGGAGGAAGTGGTGCAGTGTGCACCACGGTGCCCAGTGAAGGGTCGTTGCCGTCCTGCGCCAAGCAATGTTATTAATGTAAGTATTCTTAGCTCAGCCACTGTCACCACAAAGCGTTTTTTTTTTTAAAAAAAAACAAATAATGGATTGTACAGAGTCTGGTGTTTGGTGTCAGGCTGGCTGGGATTAAGATCCTGGCTCTGCCATGTAGCAGTGGCTTGGCCTTAGACTATCATGGGGAATGACCAGCCTGAAAATGCCCGTCTTGGAGGATTACAGAGGAAATGCGTGCAAACCTCCCGGCCCGGGCCCTGCACACACGCCACCCTCGGTGAGAGCCACTTTGCTTCTATCATCTGCGTTTTCCGTCAGGCACTGGGGGGGCTCGTCGTAGCTGTTCGGGGAATCCGAGAGGGATGTGAACTCACCCCGAGTTGCCTGTCGTCTCGCAGAGGAAAGCGATGGGCACTGATGTGTCCCCGGAGGGCATGCGCGGCGGGATGGCTCAGCGGTTGCTCTGGGGGACACAGAGCTCAGGGCTGCGCAGAGGCCGGAGGCCATCTGGGAAGGAGGGTCGTGCCCACCGAGGGGGCAGCGAGTCCTGGGGGTCGCATCTGTCGCATGGCAAGAGAGAACGATGCCACGATCAAGGTTAATTTTTCAAAGAAATGTTTGCGATTTGGGACATATTTTATAAATGTCCACACGAAAACCTACTCATTTCTGTTTAGCATTCACGTAGGCAAGAACAAGAAGTTGAGGTGTGAACTTCTCAAATTCCAGACATTAAAACACATTGCGCGCGATAAGGAAGCGGCATTTCACTTTTCTGAGATGTGTTTCTCGTCACTCCCAACGCGGCGATGTGCTGTGGGACAAGGGCCGCAGCAGCCACCCCGCGCACGGAGAGCCAGCAAGGGACACAGGGGCCACTGTGGTCACTGAGGGCCCCGTCCTTCCGCAGTGGCTGCCCCTGGAGCTGGCCTTTCCACACCCCTCTCTGGGTATGCGGGGGGCGGGGGGGGTGTTGGCAAGGCTGCTTGTTCTAGAGCTCGGGGATTCGTATCTCGGCCAGTGTGTGTTCCTGTCTCTTCTGCAGCCCTGCTCGTCACCTCCCCACCCGGAGGTGATCCTTTCGTATCTCTCAGCTCAGTCTTCCGACATCAGCCGGCGCAGCACCTGTGGTCAGGATGGCCAACGTGAGTTCTGACGTCGTCACTTTTCACTGTGACAGTTTAGTGAGATATTACTAATATCCTGTCCGAATCTCAGTTCCCTCCTCCGTGAGAGATGGAGAGTTTCTAACTTACAAGGAATTGTTTTTTATGATCAAAATTTTAAAATGGATGTATAAATTTAAAAGCACAACATAAATGCTAATTACCGTTGATAATGTCATTTTAGACCACAAGAACAGAGGCAAGAGTCTCCACTCTTTTGTGAAATATTTTTGAACTAACTGGAGTAAAAAGTCCTTTCTCAATCCCACTGCGGTCATGCTCTGACTAACCCGGAAATGCACATTTTTGTACAACTAAGATTCAATAAAAGCCCTTAAAGAATTCAGAAATTGGAATCATCAAACATGGGTTATGAAACAACAAATTAAGAACAGTCTTGAAAATATTTGCAGGAATCAGGGAAATACAAAGGTGACATAGATAATTTATAAAAAAATTATGTAGAATTTCCAGAAATAAAATATTTAAAAATTGATAAAACCTCAATAGATGAGTTTAACAGAAAATTAACAAACCTGAGAAAATTAGTGTGTAAAATAGGCCAAAAATATTCCCAAGCACAAACATTAAAAATGGAAACTATAGATGAATAGGTAAGTTTCACAGGCAGATTTAGAAAATAACAGATTGTTTAATCGAAGTCTCGTAAGAAGGACTGGGAGGACGTGGAGCACAGAAAATGTGTGGAAAATAATGTGTGGAAGTTTCCCAGCACTGTTCAGAGACACTAATACAGAAATTTAAAGGTTCAGATTAATCTCAAGCAACATTCAAAGAGGAAACTGACACCTAGACCTATCGTAACAGGGCCGAGAAACAGCAGACTGAGAAAATCTCCAAAGGAGGCAGCAAAAATAAGCAGATTGATTGTTTTCTTTGCAGTTTACTTTGCGTCCTCGGACACATTCATGAGAGCTTGTCTGCCGACTTCACCCTCTCTGTCATTTCTGGGTCTGTTGCAGAGCCGGGCAAAGGACACGAGGACTGTCGGGTGGCTAAGCGCGGTGTCGATTCATGCTCCGACCAGGCTGAGCAGATGTGCCACGTTGAACACCTGGGACTTTCAGTACGGACCCCAGGAGAGGCACGCCTCAGTGTCAGGGCTAAACTGGACGTAGGGTAAAGGGTGCGCTAGTAACATGTCCACCTTTGCAGAGCCTAAATCCAACCTGCTAGGGATGCACCTGGTCTGCAAGTGGACTGAGTTTCTCCTGGAGGAAAAATCCTCAACACACACTGAAGGAAGATGCCGGGTGCCTCCGCTCGACAACACGCGATCACAGAGTCACCACCCACGAAAAGCTATTCATGTTCAAAGAGTCAGGGAAATTTGACCTATTCCTGGGAGAAAAAGAAACAGAAATGACAAAGATGATAAAAACAGCAGAGATGCAATTTAAAATAGCTCTCATAAATAGGTTCAAGGAGTTAAAGAAAACTGCACATAATGAATAGGGAAATAAAAACGATAAAAAGAACTTAATTTCCAGAGCTGAAAAACATAGCACAGATGCTTCTTGACTTATGGTGGAGCTAATCCCAATAACTCATTGTAAATTGAAAATACCGTAAGTTGAAAATGCATTAAAATATAGTAGCTTAGCCGAGCCTACCTCAGCTGTGCGCAGAACACTTGCATTAGCGCACGGTTGGGTAAGATTATCTGACACCAAGTCCGTCTTAGAATAAAGTGTTGACTACCTGGTGTGATGTACTGAATGCCGTACTGACACGGAAAAGCAGAACGGTCGTTCGAGTGCCCGAGGTGCAGCTTGCACTGAATGTGTTCTGCGTTTGCACCATTGCAAAGCTGAAAACCATAAATCGAACTGTCGTGAGTCAGAGACCACGTATGTGAAATAAAAAATTCACTTGAAGACCTTAAGAGCAGACTAGAAACTGAAGAAGAGCAGTGAGCTTGAGCACTGGTCGACAGAAAGTATCCAAACAGAAGCAATAAAACATTTTTTAAGAGGCTGAAAAAATATCAGACCCTCATTGGCGTGTGGGCTAACATCACGAAGCTGAACGTATGTATAATTTGAATACTAGGAAAGGGGAGAGGGCAGAAAATATTTGGAGACATAATGACTAAAATTTCTCCACACTTGGTGAAGATATAAACTCATAGAAAAAGAGACCAGAAACTATCACCCCAAGGCACATTCAGCTCTGTTCTCTGGGGAACTGATGGATTGAGCAGAGCGAAGATCGGTAAAGATACGGACGACTGGGACAGCAGCATCCTGATCCTGCCAGCCTGATCAACTGACATTTACAGAACATGCTGCACCCAGCAAGAGCAAGAGCCAATCTTTCCAAACCCACGGGGAACATTCACCCAAGCAGACTGTGTGCTGAGCCGGGAAACAGGTTTTTATACGTTTAAATGGATTAAAATTATACAGTGTATGTTGTCTGACAACAAAAGATTAAATTAGAAATAAACAGCAAGTAGATTTAGGGAAATCCTCAAATGTTTGAAAGTTAAATAACACATTTGTAAGTAATAATTGCTTCAGCAAAAAAAATCATAAGGGAAATTGCACAATATCTTGAACTGAGTAATAACGAGGAGACGACGTACTAAAATGTACGGGTTGCCACAAAGCGGTGCTTAGGGGAAAATTTATGACATTAAATATTTGTATAGAAAAGAGAGGTTTGAAATCAACGATTTAAGCTTCCACCTGAAGAATCGGGTGTAGAAACAGAAAGTAAGTGGAAGGGAGGAAGTAATAAAGATAAAATAAAAAATCAATGACAGAAAACAGAGAAAACCTTTGGAAATAATAGGTTCTTTGAAAAGGTCAATAAAATGGTAAACCTCTAGCTAAAGTGATCCAGGACAAACAGAGAAAACACGTTTGCCTGTCTCGGGAAAGAAGCAGGAGCATCATCGCAGACCTTGCAGACACGCAACTGGCAGGAAGGAGATGCTAAGAAAAAATGACGACTGCAAATTGAACTACTCAGATGAGATGGAAAAATTCATCGCAAATGCACAGATTATCACAACTGACAAAGGAGAAATAGAAAATCTAAATACCCCTGTAGCTATTTAGAAGACAAGAGAAGAAACAGGTTTGTGTACATTTTCCAGGGCGGTTTATTGCTGTCTGTAATTTTTAGCCTTCTGCTGTTTCTCACCGTGCGAACAACAGTCTTCGCCGCGATTCGTGTGGGCGCCTAAGATCGACCGCCCCGTTTCGGATTTCCCCGCTTGTCTGAATGTGAGCTTACACTGTGTCGTGTTCATTAGCTCTGTGGTGATTTCCGGTGAAATTTACTGTAACGGTGGCCGTTTGAGACTTTCCCATTAAGATCAAACAAAACTGTCATTCTCTCCGCCCAGTATCAGACGTCAGAAGTTAACTGTTAATTAATTACTAATTAGCTTTTAACAGTGTCTAGGAAAACCAAGCAAGACCCGTGAACGTTCCTAACAGTCTGGCTGTTGCCCCGACAGCGTCCTGTCCTGTGTTAATGGCTGGGAAACCCACGGCTGCGTCCCGTTCTCATTGCGAGCTGTTATCACAGTTGCTTACAGCCGACAGAGACCGAGGGTGGGAAGCTGGGTGTGTCAGAGCGAGCGTCCCCTGTCGACAACACTAAGGTGATAGAATGGAGTTCACCCACACAGGTAATTAACCCCGTCTGTGGAAACACCGAGTGCTAATGCGATAAAAGTCTCCCAATGCCACCTGCCAGCCAGTGTTCCTTTCACACAAAGTGGGTAGGTAAGTGCATTGTGACATTCCCATTTTAATATGTTTCCTTTACTGTTTGGGGGTTTTTCGGACCATTTGCAAAGTGTTTTCAGTTGGTTGCATGAATCTCTGTCGAGCAGAAGGAAACTTTATGCAGCCGTGCACTTGGGGATGCTGACTGGCACACAGCTTTCCTCGGGGGGTTCCCGTGCCTTCCACGGGACGGCTAAGCTGTCAGCCCGAATCAGCTCTGCCTCCGTTAAGCTCTGGATTCTTCCGGGGCCTCTTACGACAAGCTTTGTCAAAGCAGGCTCTTTGCTGTGGCACTTCACACCCTGAACACTCAATTTCCTGAAGCGCTGCATGCAAACGACTGGGGTTATGAAAATGTCAGATGGGCAGGAACGTGGGCTGCAATAGATGGAATATTGTAGAAAATACCTGGACCTTCCAGACTCTGCCTGCGTGTGTGTGTGTGTGTGTGTGTGTGTGTGTGTGGTGTCTATATTTCTCTAAGTTTCAGTGCATAACTAGAAATTAGCAATTTAAGCAAAGTATTTTCTCCATCAGAAAGAGTTGTGGGTGTTGAGAGATACGTGGCACCAGGACAGTCTTCATAAATGAGAATGTCACAGTTGTCCCACAGAGGCACCCCACGTTCAAGCAGCCCGGTTTTCTGACTCTGGGGTGACACCGAGGGGTGCTCTGTGAGAGAGCGTGTTAGTTCACATGATGTCACTTCTAATGACATCATGGAGCACGTCCACCTTCCAGAGGTAACCTGTCACTGGCAGGTGGCCTGCACTGCTGGCCAAATCCCTTCTGCCGTCTCTTACGCTGTGGTATGGCAAGGATGGGGTTGAGGGCAGGAGAGCACACCTGGCCAGCAGATGCCTCGGTTCCTCCCGCTGTGCAGGGTGCCCCAGGGCAGCGCTGGGGGCTGTGGGATGTTCTTGGGTCACCAGCTCCTTACCCTTCCAGAACCAGGGGACAGGGGCTGGGGGACACATGAGGCTCAGCCACCCCCACCAAAACAGGATGAGGCCCACACTCACCCAACTCTCGGGTCTCTGCTCCGAGTCTCCACACAGGGTTGGCCACACGCCGCCTGTTGCTGTCTGCCCTGGGCAGGGAGCACCCTAACCGGTCGACTCAGGTCTCTGACACCACATTCATTTCTTTCTATCTCTTTTCTTCTTTCCCTTAGATTAGATGACTTCTATTAATGTACCTTCAAGTTCACTGACTCGGCTCTTTTGTCATCCCCTTTCTGCTGTTAAGCATGTGTGTTGCATTTTCCATTTCAGGTAGTATATTTTTTAGTTCTAGACTTTTAATTTGGTTCTTTAATACTTCATATGTTTAAATAGTTTGCATTGGGGTCTCCGTATTTCAATGACATTTCTCTTTGTTCATTCTCTGCAGCTCTTCTTCTTCCTGCCCTGGAGCGTCCTTGTGAGGACCCAACCCCTGAATTGTCTCGGGGTCGGTCTCTGTCATTTGCCTTTACTCTTCATTATGGGCCAAATTTTCATGTTTTTCCTTTTTCTTCTTAAAATAATGGCTAGAAATTTTAGGGATTACACCACAGCATTGTGATGAAAAATTCTAAAGACTAGATTCTTTATGTTCTTTTAAAGATTATTGCTATTTTATCTGTTTTTAAAGGAAGTTAATTGGGCCGAATTTAAACTCCAAACACTCTCTTCACAGTAAGGGAGAAAACAACTGAAATCTCGGCTCAGTTCCTTTAGTTTCAGTTCATTGGCATTTCACGTGCTCCCTGTTTCCAAGGTCAGCCGCAGATTTGGGAAGGTCCCCACGCGGGATTCGGGAATCAATCTCTGCAGTTCTCTGTTGTCCAGAACTTATCCTGTCATATGCCACCTGCTGTGGTCCCCACAGTCTGTCCGTGATTCTTTGTGCCAGAAAGACTGTTTTCCATCCCTGTTGCATCTGCTGGGCGTGGTGACGACTTTGGCCTGCCCTCGATAATGACTGGAAATTGCAAATTCACGCAGAGCCAGTCTCTTCCCCCAAATGCGGACCCCTCGCTCGTGCCTGCTTCTCTGCTTGTTGCTCTTCTCTAGTAACTCTGGGAGTTGCCTTTGCATTTTGTTAGGAATTTTATAGTAGTTATATACAAACCTACAGTAGTTATCTGTAGGTTTGCTCTAAAATAAGCTATTCCTCTATTACTGGAAGCCACAGTAGCATTTGTTGAATTTGGAATGTTAAATGCACCCCACTTTGTCATGAAGTATTACCTTTTGTCTTTGCTGGATTTGATTTGTGAATAATTTGTTTGGAATTTTCGTATCTGTGTTCATGAGATGCATCGATTTAGTGTTTTCCTTCCTTATAATAGTCTTTGTTAGGTTGTGGTATTAGGGTCTTCCTGTCTGCATAAGATGACTGTGTGAGTGTTTCCTTTTTCTGTATCCTCTGAAGGAGTTTGTATATTGTGATCGTTATTCATATTTTAAGTATTTGGAAGAATTTCCCAGTAACATTATTTATATCTTGAGTAATTTTATAAGAAATGTTTTAAATATTAAATATCTTTAACAGATATAAGTCTATTCACATTTTCTATTTTTTGTTTGCCTATTTTGGTGAGTGGCTTTAGGTAATTTGTCTACTTTATCTGAGTACATTGTCTACTTTATCTACTTTATTTATGCATATTTAGTGGCATAAATTTGTCCATAATATCTTTTTTGTTTTATTTATTTATTTACTTTTTTATTTCAGCATATTATGGGGGTACAAATGTTTGGGTTACATATATTGCCCTGGCCCCACCCGAGTCAGAGCTTCAAGCATGTCCATCCCCCTTTTTACTAGCTTTTACTAGTCCGTAGGATCTACGGTGATACGCTTTTTTGTTCTTTTCAAGCTTTCTAATTGTGCTTTCTCTCTTCTTTTCCTGTTCAATCTTGATGAGTTTTTATCAATTTTATAAATCTTTTCTTGGAACCAATTTTTAGCTTTTTAAAATTTTTTCCTGTTTTCCTGTTTTCTATATCATTGATTTGTACTATTCATTTTATTATTTTCTTTTTTATATTATTTTCTTAGAGTTTTATTTGAAGAGTTTTTTAAATTCAATTATTTTATTTTACTTTTTTTTAGAGACAGGGGTCTCACTCTTGCTCAGGCTGGTCTTGAACTCCCGACCTCAAATGATCCTCCTGCCTCAGCCTCCCAGAGTGCTAGGATTACAAGTGTGAGCCACTGTGCCTGGCCCCTTGCAGGGTTTTTAATAAAGCTTTATTATGTAGAAGTTTAAATAATTGATTCTTATTTTCTAATATATGCATTCAAAACTCTAAATGTACCTTTTATGTAGTGTTTTAGCTACATCTAACAAGTGTCAATGTTATATTTCAATTGAACATATTTTCTGATTATTTTCGCTGTGATTTCTTCTTTGACCCATGTGTTTCTGTTATTGATTCCTGGTTGAATTACACTGTGGGCAGAAAGCATACTTTCTATGAATTCAGTTCTCAGAAACAGAGACTTGCTTTGTGGCCAGAATGTGGTCTGAGTATTCTTCCCATTTTTACTTTTTAAAACAATGTGAATTCTGCAGTTGTTGGATGGAATGTGCATATAGGTCAATTCCGTGGTTAGCTGTCATAGTTGTGTGGTGACGTTCTGTACCTTCACTGATTTTTGATCTGTTTGTTCTAGCAGCTATTTAGGAAGGCACTTTAGAATCACCACCAATATTATAGATAGGCCTATATTTTTATTTACAGCTTTTTTCTTTCCATAATTTTGAGCTATGCATAAAAATTTAAGTTTTTATATGCTAAGTTTGGATATTTGACCCATTGAAATCTCATGTTGAAATTTGTCCCCAGTGTTGGAGATGGGACCGGGTGGGAGGTGTTTGGGTCAGAGGGCAGATCCCTTGTGAATGGCTGGGGCTGTCCCTGTTGTAACAAGCGAGTCCTTGCTCTGTTAGTTCCCGTAAGAGCTGGTTGATAAAAAGAGCTTGGAACTTTGTCGCCCCCCCCACCCTTCCCGACTCCTTTTTTTGCTATGTGGTTTCTGCACACACCGGCCCCTCTTCCCCTTCCACCATGAGTGGAAGCAGCCTGAGGACCCCTCCGGAAGCAGGTGCTGCTGTCATGCTCCTTGTACAGTCTGGAAAACCATGAGCCAAGTAGACGTTTTGTCCTTATATATTACCCAGACTCAGGTATTCCTTTATAGCAACACAAATTGACTAAAACATTATATCTTCTTGCTATATACATTATTAATTATTATGAGAAGTCTCTCTTTACCTCTAGCAATAACTCTCGCTCCAAATTATATTTTGTCTTATGCTATATAACCTCATTGTCTTTCTGTTTAAGTATGACTCTTAGAAGAAGCACATAGTTGCAAACTTTCTATTTTCTTTTTTTAAAACCGGTATGGAAAATTTCATCATAATCAAAGTGTTTAGCCCATTTACATTTGAGTTAATTCCATTCATAGTTGTATGGCCATTCTAATATCTTATCATTTGTTTTCTCTTTACTGTATCTGTACTAAATTCTCTTATTCCTCCTTTTCTTCTTTCAGATAACCAAGTATTTTTATTACTTCATTCCCTAGTGCTTTGGCATTATAGTTATATATTTTTTGTATCCTATGGTTTAGGATATGCATAATTGAGGTATAAAAATCTACATTTAGAAATTAGCACTTTTACTGTTTCCTGAGGAATTGAAGAATCTTATAAAATGTTTTTGTCATGTATCCCCTTTTGCTTTTTCATGGCATTGTTGTCATATACTTTACTTCTGCCTTTGTTAGAAATGCCATCAGTGCTCTCAAACTTACCTGAAACTTGTCCTTTATCATGTTCTTCATCCCGTCCTCTGTGATCCTTTTTCTTCAGCTGGAATATTTTGCGTTAGAACACCTTGTAGCGCATGTCTGCAGGAGATTAATTCTCTCAACTTTTTTTTTCCTGTGTGAGCATACCTTTATTCTGTTTCCATGATTTGAAGAATATCTTGTTGGGTATGGAATTTTAGGTTGACAGTTTTTTCCATTTCCTCTTGGTGTTTAGAGGTAGCATTCCATTGTCCTATGACTTCCATAGTTTCTGTTGAAAGTCATTCATTAGCCCAATTTTTTTCTCCTTTGAAAGTGCCATGTAATTTTTACCTTTGCTAATCTTAAGACTTTTTCCTTGTCTTTATTCTATTTGTGTTTATTGTGTTTCTTGAATCTGTAAATTGATGTCTTTAAGATTTTGAAAAAAAATATCAGCCAATCTCTCTTCAAATATAGCTCCATTCTGTCCCTTTCTTCTTGTGAGGTGGGATTTCTTGATAATGAGCCTTGTTGAACAAGCTTCTCATATCTCTTATACTCTATTATGTTTTATTCAGTCTTTATTCTCCCTTGGTTTCAATTGGGGCATTTTTATTGACTTGTCTCTCTGTTAATTAATTCAGTTTTAAACTATATTGAGTTTATTAGTGAACAAACCTGATGAATTATTAAATTAAAATATTATATTTTTATTTGTAGAATGCCAACTGGATTCTTTTGTGTAAGCTTGTATTCTCTACTGAAATTTTCTTTTTTTAATTCATTTTATCTTTTGGATTTCTTAAATTATATTTGAAGGAGTTATTTTAAACTTCTTGTTTGATAACTCCCAAATCTGAATTATCTGTGAATCTATTTCTATTTTCTGTTTCCTTGCTATGAACTGTTTATCAAATGTTTCTGCCTCCTTAGAGTTCTCACAACATTTTATTATATGCTGGACAATATGATTTAAAGAGTCACCACAGCTAAAGATGATTTCGTTTCACCCTGCAGGGGCTCGTCCTCTCTTCTATGGGGCAGATGGAGCAAGGGCTGAGCCCACCTGGTAATTACATGGGGCTGGGGCCAGGTTCTCATCAAGGCTAGACTCACTCTACTTGGAGCTGTCCCTGTTTCTTGGATGTGGTCCCGCTGGGGATTTGACTGAGAACCAGCCATGCGGTTCTAGCATCCAGCAAATCTCTCGAGGAGAAGAGCCGTCTTGTTTGTGGCAGGCCCCTCACTGTAGCGGGACTTTTTCTCTTCAGTACTATGAGACTACAGGAAATTTCACTTTGTCTTTCTGACTCAGCACTGGAGGTTTAGTTCATCTGGTTCTCGTTGCTTTTATTGCTCTCCAAAGTATTTAAAACTGTGATTTTTGTAATTGATTCCAGTTTTGTTCTAAATTTTTACAGTAAAATATACTCTGCTGATATCTACTACATCTTATTTGGAAGCAAAAGTCCCACTGATTTATTAAAACACTTATGCTGTAGTACATTGGGCTTCCCTGGGTGAATAGTTACTTGAAGCCAGCCAGTGGAATGATGTGATAAATGAAGCCCTTGTGTTCACAGAGAGGCACTGGCGTTTGGCGGGTGCACTGGAGCGATGCGAGGTAGGGACGGGGGGACGTCCTGGCAGGGCTCGGCCCTGCCCTCTCGGGGCACCTCCTCATACCTCACCTTGCCCCGTCCTCTGGCCTCCTTCCATCACGTTCCGTGGGGAGTGCTCCAGGGGAAGACGGGAAAGTCCACAAGGGGGTGGAGAAGGAAACGATGCAGGAAAGGCCTCTCCAGAGTGTTTCCCCACCAGAACCAGCA
>CAUYRT010061480.1:0-24409 GCA_963574885.1 Lepilemur ruficaudatus
TTTCTACTATAAATAGAAAGAAATTAATTGGCCAACTAAAAATATATGTAAAAAATTAGCCGGGCATGGTGGCACATGCCTGTAGTCCCAGCTACTCGGGAGGCTGAGGCAGAAGGATCACTTGAGCCCAGGAGTTTGAGGTTGCTGTGAGCTAGGCTGATGCCACGGCACTCAACAGCCCGGGCAACAGAGTGAGACTCTGTCTAAAAAAAAAAAAAAAAAAAAGATGGGGTATAATGTAGCCTCCTCTAATCCAACTCCAAATCACACTAAATCTACAGTTACGAGATTAAAAAAGAAGAAAAAGACATGAACCACTAAAGAGAAGGGGAAAACTGCTGGAAGTTGGAAAACAGATGCGTAAGTAGCAACTGACTTAACAGACCAAAGAAAAAGCTGAATCCTAAGCTAACAGTGGGAAAAACTAAAAAGATATCCGATTTTCTCTACATTACCCCTAAAAGTCTTAGGGACTGGCGATACCTGATACCTCTGGAAATATGAGTAAAGGTGGGTTGAAAAATAAGAGAATCCCTTGTACAGCTGTTTTCAAAGCAGTTAAGATAGATGTCAGATCCCCTCTCCCACCCGCAAACTCCCTACTCAACCCAGTAGAAAATTGCAAACTTTCAGGAAAGAATAAAAAGCACAGCCTCTTACATGAGAGATAAGAGGCACGGCTGAAAACAATGGCACTGTCCTGCAAACAGGAAGCTTAAATCAAAGTATACATATGGAATGTTGCGATCCCAACCCAGCCCCCGAACACCAGCAGGCTGTATTTTCTCTCCAGAACGTGATCAAACCTAAAAATACTAACATCCGGGATTCCCCAGAACAGCCCAGCCAGAGCACCCACAGTAAACAAGGCCAAGACATACCCAAAGCCCACAGCAAACAAGACCCACCAGGCACAGAGAATTCCCAGTGGAACACTGAAAAGCAGGAATCAGCAGATGCCTGAGGAAGGCCTACTACAAAGACAGGTACCAACAAACTGGAGAAATGGAAGACTATGGAAGAAGAGAATCCTTAAAAAAAAAAATCCTCAAAGAAATGGTATTTCTCTTAAGCTGTTACAACCATAAAACAACAGGATGTTATAAAAAAAGAGGGAGAGAAAAAAAGTCTGAAAGAGAGTCTAAGAACAAAAAGACCTTCAGATGTAAAAGTATGATAGAAGAAATTAAAAAACTAAGAAAAAAACTTGGAAAATAAAGTTGAGGAAATAATCTCTCAGAAGATTCCACAAAAAAGAGATGAAAAACTGAAGCGAAAAGAAGTAGTTAAGAGGACCAGTGTAAAAGGGCCAGGATCTAAACAAAGGCATTAAAAAAGAAAAGAAAGAAAATGGAGAAGACTAAAACAAAATTCAAGAAAATGTCCCTGATCTGAAGGAAATTACAGTAGGGGCTCTCAGATAAGATGGGCTCCTCAAGTCCACGTGCAATGGATAAAAACAGATACACAGCCAAACGCCCTACAAAACAGAAGAAAACTCAGGACAAAAAAGCTTCCAAAGATAAAGAACAAGTTTTGGACAGAAGTACAAGAGTCAGAGTAACACTGTACTTCTCCACAGTAATAAGACAGCAACGAAGCAAATGTCAGTGTTAACTGAATCCCTTTTTATGAAGGCAGTGTACCTAGAACCGTGCTTTGCATATAACAGGCACCAAATACATTCTGAATGCTTTATCTCTTCCTTAACCAACTGAAATCAGCCTTTTATGATCATAAAGATTCTCAGGGTTCAACCCAATCAACCTAAAACTTAAGAACAGAATCTTGTCCATAATCCAAATTGCTATTTGAAGGAAAGTGACTTCTGCCTTAGAAAATGTCTTCTTTTCGTAACCACAAAAGCTGAAAGAGGACAACACAAGCTACTCTGTCATTCTATCCTTCATGTAACGAGATGGTGTCAGCAAACCAGACACTCATCTTTTCTCCTTGTCATCTGCCAATCTGATGTCCAGTTATTCAGGGATCAGTGGACCTCCGGAAGTCTGTGACCATTCTAAAGTTAACATGCAAAGTGTTAGGTATTTGTGCCTATATGCCGTTGGTGGGGTGGAGAGGGGCAGAGAGAGGCTATAGCTTCCTTCACATTCTGAAAATGGTCTGCAACAAGAGCAACCAAGGGAGACAGCTGTGCAGAGCAGACAAAAAGGTGATGGATACGACTGGGTCTGATTTTCTTACCTACAGTACATACACACATTGAAACTGGAGACAGATACATACTTGAAAATGTTAATGTACTTTCCACATTTTCTATCAAAAAAAAAAAAAAGAAAGAAAGAAAGATGATAACCATTATAACCAAAAAAGGAGAGAAAATTCTTCTATGTTAGGAGGGTGGGGGGTACATAGAAAACCCAAAAGATTATGAAAAATCCAACAAACACTCTGCAGGAAAAATAGACTTTTTGGTTTAAGTTTTCCATTTAAGAAAACTGAACTCTGAATGTGCAGGTGACAGATTAAGTTGAAGCCCTACTCCTAACAACTAATTGCTCCTGTAGTATTGCTTGAATGCAACCAGTGTCAAGCAATACCCCAGAATGCAGAAAATCCTAAGTCCTATAAGAATTTGACATCTAAAGGTAATTCGAACATTTACCAATATTTTCCCAATATTTCATGGTATTCATAGATGAGATGGCTAAATTAAGAAGGTATGTTTTCACATATTTATATCCAACCAATTAAACAGTATTATTAAAAGTTATTGATCAGCACATAAACATAGCACCAATATGAAGAAAAGACATAACTTATTTGCTTTTCCTTAAAAAGAATGCCTTTGCAGAGTGGAAATTAACATTTCAAAAAGCACAAGCGACTACTAAAAAATTATATACAATATTCATATTACAGATCATCTTTCTACTAATTTAAATTCTTACCTTATTGTATACTGAGGACAACATGTTTGATTCATGACCGGTTTGTACACATATTTTCCACTTCTAAGATTACAAAAATACTTTGTTAATTTCTTATTTATTTTTCACATGTACCAAAATAGATTAGTAAAAGAGCACTAAATGAACTCAGGGTAAAAAATTTAATCAATAGTATAAAAATGCATTTAGGTTTGATTACTCTTCATAAGCTAAATAATCTTCAAAGTGGGACTAGAACCCAGTCTTTTACTTCCTAAAACTTTACTTATGTCCCCTAAGGCTACAGTCTCCAACCCCCAGTTTGCAGCCCCCAGAGCTCTGCTGCACCCACCCCTGAAAAATTGTCTTCCATGAAACTTAGGAAAGGGGGGGCACACAGCAGGAGGTGGGTGGCAGGTGAATGAGCGAAGTTTCATCTGTATTTATCACACTCCCCAATGCTCACATCACTGCCTGAGGTCCACCTGCCACCCCCTACCCATCCATGGAAAAATTGTCTTCCAAGAAACCGGTCCCTAGTGCCAAAAAGGCCGGGGACCACTGCTCTAAGGCTAATCATCTCAACTACCCTCACACCAGCATCGACGATCCCTTCCCTGCCTTCACCTGCCACCATCCTCGATACTACAGAGCAATCAGAGAAAACTGTCCATGATACTGCGGGAATGCTGTATGCTGCTGCCTGTGACAACCACATTTGGGTATTCCACATACACCATGCAAAGCACCCAAAAACTAACCCAATGCTTTCCATGCATTCCACAACTGTGGTAATAACAGAACCATTCATTCAGCTCTCAAGCCAGAAACCCAGGAATCTTTTTAGACTTCTCCTTCTAATTCACCTATATATCCTGTCAACAAGCTTTCCACCTCTAAAACATCTTAAATTAGTCCCCTTCTCTACCACCATTGCCACTAAGAAGCCAGTCCTCATCCTCTCACATGTGAGTGCAATAACCTCTGGAACTCATCTTCCTGCCTCTATGACCACCCCCTCAAATATCTCTCTACCATCTGAACAATCTTTCCCAAGGCAAACTCCATTGGATTTCCTTCTTACATAAATTCCTTCAATGGCCCCCTTCCACCTTTTAAATAAAAAAGTTCCTTATCATGGCAAACAAAGTCCTTCAACATCTGAGCTATGATTACCTTTTGAGTCTCATTATTAAGCTTAAGGTAAGTTGTGATGTTTCAGCTGGTGCTCACGATCCCAAGTCTACTGAAGAGTATTGGCACAGAGTATTTAGCATTACTTGTATTTACATAAGGAACTTTACCTAAGAGTTACTTAAAAATTATCTGCATAAAAATAACTACCCAAAAAGGCAATGTGTGGACCTTAATGGAATCCTAATTCAAATAAACCAACTATTAAAAAAGAAATTTTTGAGATAATCTGGAAAATCTCATCGAAAGTGGGTAACAGGTAATATCTAAGAGTTATCATTAATTTTGTAAGGTATAATAATGGTATTGTGGATATGTTAAAAAGGAAAAAAGAATACTTCTCTCTTAAAGATACATACTTATTATGGGTATATTGATATGATATCTGTTACAAAAATGTACACATGTGACTTGCTGTAAAGCACTCAGAGTGGAGAGGAGAACGAGCATCAATTAAACGGGACCAGCAGGGTATTACTAACTGATGAAGCTCAGCAATAGGTACATAAGGTTCATCATAATGTACTCTTTGCTTTCGTGAATGTATGAAATTATCCTAGTAAACATTTTTTAAAAGAGACAGGACAAAATCGCTATACAAAAGAATACAATAAAAATGGTTTTAAACTTCTTTCCAACAGGAAAACATTTTAAAGACATACCCTTTTTTTCAATTATAAGAACCACCTGAGTAATAGCAAGAAGGTTTCTGTGTGTTAAGGAGTTTTACCTTCGCCATCCTCGGTCTATAAGATCCTGATAATCCTGTACTGTCATGGAATGTGCCCACATGCCTGAAAAAATAAGTAGTGTGTTAATTTTAGCAGACTGAACTTTTTTCTTTCTTAAATTCAAAGTGTTATTTTAGAAAATATGAGTGTTCAGGCTAAAATTCTAGAACACTCATATTGGAGAAGTGAGTACATACTTCACATTTGTTAATCTGACATACTATACATACAACACAAATGAAAAATAAGATTTAATTTAAAAAATCAAATATATCTGGCCGGGCGCGGTGGCTCACCCTTGTAATCCTAGCACTCTGGGAGGCCGAGGCGGGCGGATCATTTAAGCTCAGGAGTTCAAGACCAGCCTGAGCAAGAGTGAGACCCTGTCTCTACTAAAAATAGAAAGAAATTAGCTGGACAACTAAAAATATATAGAAAAAATTAGCCGGGCATAGTAGTGCATGCCTGTATTCCCAGCTACTTGGGAGGCTGAGGCAGAAGGATTGCTTGGGCCCAGGAGTTTGAGGTTGCTGTGAGCTAGGCTGACCCCAAGGCACTCTAGCCCAGGCAACACAGTGAGACTTTGTCTCAAAAAAAAAAAAAAAAAAATCAAATATGTCAAAGTGGTTACATTTAATTCAGGATAGTCAATAGTCTGTATGACATCATATATTAAGGTCCTCACTGCAATCAGACTGCATCAGACCTTCCAACTTTAATAATATCCCCAATGATTTAATACACTGGTCGCTTCAGAAAAACTAGAAAGCAAATTATTTCACGCATATTCTTATTTATATACAGGTATATATTAATATTTACAGGACAGTCTTGAATATCAAAATAAGACAAAAGTATATAGCAATAATCTTTCTAAGTGTAAAAACTGAAAGTAACCCAAATGCTAAGAACAGGAAGATTATTACATAGGGACTATGAGGTTACCAAAATGATGGAATAATTATGCAACTATGAAAAAAACAGACTATAAGAAAACTTTTAAGGGCATATCTGAACTAATGTTAAAAGAGAAATGGATTTTTCCCCTTTGTAAACAGCAAACTGCATCAGAGATACGTAAAGATAAAGGTAGGCTTCACAGAGCAGATGTACTGACAAAATCATGGCACTATAGTCCAACAGAAATATCTGGACATCTGGCAGGTGCTCACTAAAACCAACAAGTTACCTTATTGAGCCTCAACCTCATCATCTATAAAATAAAAATAAAACTTACCTACCCAACAGGTGGATGCCTTACAATAAAAGTTATTAAAATTAAAATTGAAATGACAGAAATGGATAGCTATCTAGATGAAAAGGTTGAAGGCAGGTTTCTTCCACAAAATTTGAAACACAGGATATTTACATTAGCCAATTTTCTCTTACTAAATTATTGGAAAAAATAACTAAGGACCTATTAAAATATTAATTTTAGGCATGTTTAATATAACATATTACATATAGATATTACAGTCACAATACAAAAATTCGGAAAAAGAGAAGATATTACTCTAGGGCAACCACTGTCACTATCTGGTGTGCTTCTCTTAGGCCTTTTTCCTCTCGGAACTGTAATCGTGTCGCATATGCCATTTGCATCCTGTTTATTTTCTCCATTTAAGTCTACACTGCATGATCATTTTTCCACTGGTTTCATAATCATCACTTTTAATGACTACATAACTGTCTACTCAGGACCGTTGCCCACAAGAAGCACCTAACAAACACTTTTAATGGATGAGTGAATGCACACACCATAATCGACCAAATCATTCCCCACTTAACATTTTTAATAGAAAATACCTAAACTTATATCTTCGTGCCTATCTCGTTTTCCACAAGGCAGGATAGTTCTATTAAAATAATAGATTCTACATTCTATATGTGCCAAATGCAAGACACGGCAGGAAATAAACACGAAGTTTTGTTTACAAACAACAAACCTTCCCAAACAGACCTGAATCGTGATGGAAAAACAAAAAACTGTGGGCTGGCTTTGCTGTCGTCGAGGTGGGTGAAAGGATGACATGGCATACGAGCCACTGGTAAAAATTTCAAACAGATCAAGACAAACAGGCCCCCTTGCTGGCAGCAACTGTGGTCCCTAGTTTCTTCCATGTTCTTCCAGAGACATGTAATGCATGCATGAGTGTGCACATGTGTGCACACACACTTCCTGCACAAACACCCCACACGCCCCACTGTCCTGCACCCTGCGTCTTGCACTCACTGCAGGATGCCCCCACCTCAGCCCTACAGGTCGGCCCCAGCCACCAGCTGCACAGGCTCCAGTGTCCCCGCACGCCATCATTTAGGTAACCCGTCTCGCACTAACGGGCGTCGGTTTTCAGACTTTGGCGAGACAATCACGATCTCGCCTGTCCCGGCAGCTGTGGGTTGGTTTTTTTTTTTTTGGCTTTTTTGAAGAGTAAGTACCGAGAAGCTTCCCCGCTGAGTCAGACGTGAGGTCCGCCTTGAATCCTGACAGCCACGGCCCTCCCGGGAGCGCCCCTTCCACCTCCATGCGAGCAACCGAGACCGGCCGGGGGCTGCGGCCGCCGCGCGTCCCTCGCTCGGGCGGGTCCGCCCGGACCTCCGAGACCCCGAGGCCGCGGCGCCCCGGCTCCCACGCCCGCCGGCCCGGCTCGCTCACCATTGGAGCGACTGCCCGACTCGTTCTTGCAGTAGCCGCAGCGGTAGAAGTCCTCGCCCTCGAAATACTCCACGATGCTGGGCGAGAGAGTGGCCCAGGAAGCCATGGCCGCGGCCCGGCACCAACACCGCCGCCGCCACCCCACAATGCAACGCGCCGCCCGGAGCCCCCGAGGCCCGCGCGAAGCCACTCGGGCGCCCGCAGGCCCGGCCAGCCCCGCGCCTCTCGGAGCTGACGCCGCCCGCGCCATCTTGACCGAGGGCAGCTTTCCGCTACTTCCCTTCCTCCTCGGTGACGGGCCCCCATCGTCAGTGAGGGTGAGGCGGAGAGACGGAGCAGGGAGGGGAACAGGCTGGGAAGAAACGAATGGGAAAGGGAAGCCGAAGCAGGAATGCGGGCCTGCTCTCCCGCAGGGGCGGCCCGCGGCGCCGCGGGCGCTGGGCACCAGGCGGCCGCGCCAGTCCCGTCGACGGGGACACTCACCGCACGACGCCTTGCCCTCCTTGGAGTCGCAGTAGCCGCAGTGGTAGCCGGCCTTGAGGCCCTTGTACTCCACCACCGAGGCCATCGCCGCCGAGAGGGTCCGCTCGGGCGGCCACGCCTCTCAGCGCCCGGGGCCGACCTCGGCGAGCGCGGGGCCGCGGCGGGGAGGGGTGGAGAGCGAGGCCCGGCGCGGGGGGTCCCGGCGTCGCAGCCCCGCGGCCCGAGACAGGGCCTCCAGGGACGCTAGCTTAGATGGTAGTCGTGCCCCCAAGGCAGGTGTGTGGCCAGCCCTCTGCGTGCTCCTCTGTCAATCCTTCCCACAGCTGCGCATGATCAGCCCCATTTCACAGATAAACAAACTGAGGGCTGGAGGTTGTGATTCACCCATTTGCCACAGTCTCAGATTCATTTACCCTCTCGGGCCACCCCTGACCGCCATGTAGATAACTAACTGGAGCTTCTTCCAGAACAGGTGGCACTCACTTAAATGCCCTAGATACTGGAAGGGAAGCAAGCAATCCGTGAATAGGGAGGGGTCGCGAAGTGGTGAGCACTTAAGCTTCTAAAGGAAACAACTGTCAATTAGAGCCAGTTGCTGCCTTGTGCCACTATAAGCCCTGTGCCACATCTCTTATAATTTTTAGAGAGAAGCTGCAAATCTAGATTTTTTGAAATACAAAATCTTAAAATATATTTACTTAAAAAGAATTTTCTTTTAACTCTACAGTTCAAATAAAACATTCAGAGAGGCTGAATTCAGCTGGTGGACCTCTAGTTTGCAACCACTTTAAAGAGGATTTCTTAGGGAATTACAATCTGGGGCAAAGTATAAAAATGAGTACCTCCAAGAAAGTAATATTCCTTAATCTTTCCCTTTGTGCACACAGATAATTTAAGCGTGTCTGTCCTCATGGTTTTCCTAGCCAACAATAAAGCTGACTGTCTTTTTTGCAATGTTTAAAAAAGTGAAAACATGAAACTCAGAAAAACAGAAGTAAACTTTTGAAATCAGAGGTCAGTTTCAACATTCCTGACCCAAGGTCCACTGTGGTGGATATGTGCCTAGTTGAAGGGGGTTTTTGGTGGCCTGGTGACCTAGTATATTGCCAGGCATCACTTGTGTTTCACATAAACAAAAGGAACCTAACGAATGGCCACGCAGTATGCAGAAGGTTCTCAAGGCCCTTCTAGGGCCTTAGTTAGAGAAGGGCCTTTCTCCAGCTCCTTAGACTGAAGCCTCCTTGCTACATCTCAGTACTCGTGTTCTTAAGACAGGCTTCATCCATCTTGCTCTTTATGGAATATTTGACTATTCCCAGTTCTTTCCCAGACAGGCTGTCATTGTGAATGAAAGCAAGGGCCTGTGGAATGAAACAGAAAGAGAGCAGCAGCTCATGTTCTAGACAGGAGGCCAGGAGGCTTTTTGGTCTTTTCTCGTATTCCTGTCCTGCTTCACTTCTGTCCCTTTCAAGGCTCAACCTTCTCCTAAGCCCTAGACCAGCCTCAGCCAGGCCACTCCAGGACATACCAGCCTTGAAGAATAAATGAAAATGTCCAATGTTCTAGGCATGTGTTAACTCTCTTAATCCTTGCAGCGACTTCCCAAGATAGGAAATGTAGGCAAGAGAGGCTAAATCAGTGCTCCCCAACCTTTCTGGCACCTGGGACCCATTTCATGGAAGACAGTTTTTCCTGCAGACTGGGATTGGGGGGGGCGGTTAGGGATATGGATTCAGATGATTCAACCACATCACATTTATTGTGCAGTCAGACCTCTTTGCTAATGATAATCTGTATTTGCAGCCGCTCCCCAGCACTAGCATCACCGCCTTAGGTCGTCAGGCATTAGATTCTCACAAAGGGCGTACAACCTAGATCCCTCACGTGAGTTTACAGTAGGGTTTGCACTGGTATGAGAATCTAATGCCATGGTGATCTGACAGGAGGCAGAGCTTATATGGTGATGTAAGGAATGGGGAGTGCTATAAATACAGATGAAGCTTTGCTCACTTGCCCACCACTCACCTCCTGGTGTGCAGCCCAGTTCCTAACAGGCCACAGACTGGTACCAGTCCACAGCCCGGGGGGTTAGGGATGGCAGGGCTAAATAACTTGACCAAGGTCACCCAACTAGTAGGGGACATATAGGAGGGAGAAAAGGTAATAAAAATAAAAGAAATTAAAGTGGGAAAGAGATCAACACATACTAGGTTTGGACCCATGTGGGACAGGGGTTCCTACATGTCTTTTGCTGAAGGTCACACGGAGAATTTTCATCTTCCAGGCCCAAATGAGAACAAAAAAGCAAAGCTTCATTAGTTTCCCCCTTTTTGTGGGGAGAGGGGAGTACTATTAGAATATCTTTCTATTTATGAGATAGACAGTTGGCTTTGCTTTTCATTTTCCTACTTAAGAGAATAAAATGCTAACAACATTATGTTCGGTCCCATTAATATTTTTTATATTATCAGATGTTGGATGTGATACTGAGTCTGCAAAGCACAAGTGTGAGGCTCAGTACTAGGCCCTGGTGATGTGAAGAATCTTTGCTTGGTGATAGTAGACCCAGTTCATGTTTCTTAAAGGGAATAAAGTGAAACACATTCTTTCCCTCCAAAGAATATGTGAGTAGATAGGACCTAAATTAAGCCAGAGGAAAAAAGGATAAGATACAGATCACCTGTGGGCAGGGAAGAGCGCACTCTAGGAAGAGGCAGTGAGTTGTATGAGCAGAGGCAGGGAGGTGGATGGGAGCCCCAGGGTCTCAGGTGCCAGTGGAGTCCTGGAATATGCTTAGGGGGCCTAGATCGGACCCCCTCCCTCTTCTACCTAGACCTGGCTCTCCAATGTGTTAGATACTAGCCTTGTATCCTATTGAGCACCTAAAATGTGGCCAGTGCAACTGTGGGACTCAATTTTTTACCTTATTTTAACTAATTTGAATTTTAAAACTACAGCAGTACAGAACACCAAGCAGGATAAATGCCCCAAAAATCTACACATAGACATATCATATTTAAAATCAAAGAGAAAATCTTGAAAGAAGCCAGTGGGGAAAAAGAAACCTTCAGTACAGAAAGGCAAGGATAAGAATTACACCACACTACTTGTCAGAAACCACAAAAGCAAGAAGAGAATGGAGTGAAATATTTAAAGTGTTGAAAGAACAAAAAGCAGCCTATAATTCTGTGTCCAAAGAAATTATCCTTCAAAAGTGAAAGAGAAGTAAAAACTTTCTCCAGCAAAAATGGAGGGACACTGTTGCCAGCAGACCTGATCTGCTTTGCAAGAAATGTTGAAGAAATTCTTCAGAAAGAAGGAAAATAATATAGATCAGAAATTCAGATCTGCATAAAGAAAGAAAGAGTATTAGAGAAGGAATAAATGGAGGTAAATACATTCTTAACCTTAATTGATCTAACAGTAATTGCTTAAAAAGAAGAGCAACTTGTATTTGGTAATTATAGCTTACGGAAGTGAATGACAGCAGTGTTATAAGGGATGGGATATAAGATACTTGTTCTACTTATGAAGTAGTGTGGTGTTACTTGAAAGAGAACTTGGATTATTCACAAATGTACGCTGCAAACTCAAGAGCAACCATTTAAAAAAACAAAAAAGAAGTATAGTTAATATGCTAAAAGAGGAGAAAAAACAGAATCATGATAAATGCTTAACTAATACCAGAGAAGACAGAAAAAGAGTGGAAGTCAAAAAAAAAAAAATAACAGGGGCAGTAAATAGAAAACAGAAACAGGCCGGGCATGGTGGCTCACGCCTGTAATCCTAGCACTCTGGGAGCCCAAGGCGGGAGGATCGCTCAACATCAGGAGTTCAAAACCAGCCTGAGCAAGAGTGAGACCCTGTCTCTACCAAAAATAGAAAGAAATTAATTGGCCAACTAAAAATATATAGAAAAAATTAGCCGGGCATGGTGGCGCGTGCCTGTAGTCCCAGCTACTTGGGAGGCTGAGGCAGGAGGATCGCTTGAGCCCAGGAGTTTGAGGTTGCTGTGAGCTAGGCTGACGCCACGGCACTCTAGCCCGGGCAACAGAATGAGACTCTGTCTCAAAAAAAAAAGAAGGAAAGAAAGAGCACCAGGGAGCAGGAAATCCTCAAGAACCTACTTCTTTCATCAAACAATAAGGAAAATTAGGATGTCCACAACAAGATGAGAAAATGTGATGTTCCCAGATTTTTGGATTTCATGAGTTTCTCAGAACAACTGTGAACAGTTGATTTCACATAAGATCATTTTAATTTTTAAAAAAGAAATTTGTGATTTGATGTGAAATATGCTTCAAAAAATCCAAGTTTGGGCAGGGAAAGGGGTAGAACTATGTTTATATAATATATGCTCAACAAGATTGAGTTGACAATTGTTAAAGCTGGGTGATGTATCTACACAGCAGCACCTCATACTACCAACTTTTGTTTGATCTCCATTATAGTTTTAAAATATCAAAAAGTGGATATTTTTTAATGTTCCTCTAAGACATCATGTCAGAGAAAAAGGGCAGTTCTTTAAGTTGAAGCAATTCAGCTTCGTATAAAAATATTCACATATTTCACTATGAAACAGTGAATGCTACTTCATGGACCAACTAGCATGTTTAAAGTACAGTCAGCCCTCCGTTATCTGTGGGTTCTAGATCTGTGGATTCAATGAACTTCAGGTGGAAAATATTTGAGGGGAAAAAAATGGATGGTTGCATGTGTACTGAGCAAGTACAGACTTTTCTTGTCATTATTTCTAAACAATACAGCATAACTATTTATACAGCATGTACATTGTGTTAGGTGTTAAGTAATCTTGAAGTGATTTTAAGTATATGGGAAGATGTGCAGAGGTTATAAATATCTTCTCTACCACTTTATATAAGGGACTTGAACATCTGTGGATTTTGGTACCCTCAGGGGATCCTGGAATCCATTTCCCACGGATACCAAGGGACTGTACTGCTTTAGGAAGTAGTTGGCTGATTCTAGCTGATGGCCTTGAATCAAGGTTGGTCTTACAACTTCATATACACAAACAAAAATTATTCCGTTTCCCGAGCAAGAGTTTATTGGAAAACAGGACTAAGAAACGTCCTTTTTCCCTATAAAAGGAAAAGAGAAAATTACTTCCAAACGGAAAACTCAATTAACCTGCATGACATATCAAAGGGAAAAAAAGGCAAGCTCACCTGGTTTAATCTGCAGCGATAGGGTGACCTTCATGTCATTGAACCACCCCCTGTGCTCAACACGGCAACAATACAAGCCGCTGTCAGCCTCGGTTGCACTCTCTATGGTCAAAGAGACATTCCCTTTCAAAAGGTACCCTGTTAGCTGGTAACGACTGTGCTTCTGAAAGGTGACGCGGGACCCGTCGGTCCAGACAATTTCATCTGAGCATCTAAATACAGGACACGCCCCTCGGCCCCAGCACATGGACGTGACTTCTCCATCGGCCACTGAGTAGTTGCAGGGGAGTGTGACAGGCTGGCCCGCCACCCCGCTCACTCGCAGGGCAGCAACTACAGCGTCTGCAAGGAAAAGAGAAGAGAAACTGAGAATGGGGCCTCAAGATTCTCTTTGAAAACTTATTTTCACTTTTTAATTTATTTTTCTTTGTCCCATTTGTTTGTTTTATAAGTCTGACTCTATAGCTTGAATTTTAAATTTTACTATTATGAACACTTTTCTACGTTAGCATGTTTTTCGTCGGTAATATCGTTTAATGAATATACTTGCGGATAAAACAATGTATTATCCCGTTTGACGATCAAGATGTTTCTCATTTTTACCATTGTAAATAACATCACAAAATCTTTCTACACGAAGCATTTCTGTATTCAGTCTTCCTAAGGATAGAATTCTAAGAAAGAAATTACCAGGATAACAGGCAGGAAAATTTTCACTCATTTCATGAATATGGGCAAATTGTTCTCTAAAAAGTTTGAAACAAATGGCATTCAAGTAACACGTGAATGTGTGTTCCACCCTGTGTTGGCCAGCTATCTGCTTGTTACTGATTTTCGAATGGGTAAGACATGCAAGGGACTTTTAAAAATTAAAAAATGACCAAAGAGGATATAGTGAAAAGTCTCCCTCCCAATCCAGTACCCCTGTCTCCTCTCCTGGATTCACTGTATCAGTAGATATACTTGTTGTTGGTTTTTTTTTTTTAATTCATTGCATTTAAATTTCAAATTTTTCATTTTCAGTATAATTTTAACAACTATTATTGCAAATGAAATTACCTTCTCACTACCCCCCCATCCCCCACAAAAAGCAGAGTTAATATTTTGTTTAAAGCATTGTTGGCTTGAAGGCAGAAGTCTCGTAAACTCTTCAGAAGTCAATTTTTAGCAAATGGGTTTATAATAGTCCCAGGAGGAACTAAGGCTTATCATGGGTTTTAGGATCAGTCCAAAAAAAGCCTAAGTAAGGGTCCCTTCTCAACGGTCAGTGACAGCCTAGCAACTGAGCAAGGCCCACTTAACCAGGTGAAACTATAGAATCAGAGAACATTCCATTAAGTACTAAATTATGCTACTTAAAAAAAAAAAAAAACAAAACTATTTCCTGGGGTAGTGGCATAAAAACCCTGCTGCCAAATGCAGTCAAGGTGGCCTGTAAAAGAAATCTGAGATTCCCTAACTACTCATATTTGGGACTAGGCTATGACTTTGGTAAGTGCTTTGGGAAAAAGTGCTCATTGCAACATAAAATAAGAGTTTATTTCTCACTAGAATTCTTATAATTTAATTTTGCCTAATACTGATAGCATGTTTGAGATTATGAATATAATGCATGCTATGATAGTAATAGAAATATATAGTAATGAACTTTCCCCATAATACCACCTTCCAAAGATTAGTTTTTAAAATTTAGGATGTGCCTACTCCAAAATTTTGCCCTATCTCCTAGAATGTTTTGAATTAAAATATTTATTTTAAAACAAAGTAATTGAACATGGTTTTTAAAAAATCAAAAAGCACAAAGCAATACAATGAAGGGCGACCTCTCTCTTCTACCTGTGATGCCCACTTCCTCTCCCCATCCCTTGACCCACCCCATGGTAACCATGGTTACCATTTCTTACAGACATGTGCCTATGCGTACACATCTACACACCTCTTTTTTGTTTAGACATAAATGGTAGCATGTGACACACGGTTCTGCATCTTACCTTGTTCACTTAGCCATGAATTTTGTAATTCACAGCGGCTAAACAATTTCTTTGGAGTAAATTTCATCCCGGTTCTCTGCGCACTAACTCATAACCATCCAAGGCCAGGAGCAGTGGCTCACGCCTGTAATCCTTGCACTCTGGGAGGCCAAAGCAGGAGGAACACTTGAGCTCAGGAGTTCGAAACCAGCCTGAGCAAGAGGGAGACCCTGTTTCTACTAAAAATAGAAAAACTAGCTGGGCGCCATGGTGTGTGCCTGTAGTCCCAGCTACTCAGGAGGCTGAGGCAGGAGGATGGCTGAAGCCCAGGAGTTTGAAGTTGCAGTTAGCTATGATGATGCCACTGCACTCTACCCAGAGCAACAGAGCAAGACTGTCTCAAAAATAATAATAATAATAATAATAATAACCTCCCAACAACGCCCAAAGAACATCTATCTTCCTCCACCTCCCCACCCCCTACCCTTCCACTCCCCCAGCCCAGAAGCTTCTGAGCCCCTCAGCATACCTAGTTAACTTACCTGTTAGAAGCAGTATGAGGCTTACGACGACCAGGCGAGAGTGCATTTTGGGTTAAGCCTGGAGGAAAACGAGCAGACACACTGGTCGGTTTTTCCCCTACAAGATGTTATGTGGTCTCAATTCTCAGATTACAACTTCTCTTTTCTCCCTAACTGGGTGAATCACATGAGCCGCCGTGCTGGAGATAAGAGCAGACCGTACACAAGGACTCTGGGGCTCTGTTAGCCGAGGGCTCTGTGCCTTCCGAAGGACAGAGAATGCTGTCCTCTTATTTCCCAGCCTCTTCCCCACACACAGCCTCCAAACCAACCCCTGGTCCTGACACAGGAGATAAGGAAGGAAACAAAAAGGAAACCGGAGGCAGATATAAGCAGGGTGGCCCAAGGGCAGCGCACCAGAGCAAAGACCAGCCTTCCAATGGCAGAAAGGCCTTGCTCTCGGTCTCTGAAAGTAAACTTGCCTTCTGGTGGCCGTGGGGCTCTTCCTGCCTGGTGGCCACAGTGGTTAGCCCCTGTCGTTAACAGTTATATTGCCGAGTTTGCCATTAGCTAGGGGAACTGAGAAAGAGCGTGAATCACCGTGCCCAGCCATTCATGCTACCGGACACGATGACTCAGACTGCATCCTACTGAGGAATTTCAAGAGAATGCTTCAAGAAGCAGAAGTCTGGACCAGAACTGGGTTCAGATCCAAGCTCTGCCATTCACAGAGCTGGGGAACCCTGAGAGTTACTGACCCCTTCAAGTCTTGATTTCTTCCTTTGTAAAACAGCACTAAAAATATTTGCTCTGGCCGGGCGCGCGGTGGCTCACGCCTGTAATCCTAGCACTCTGGGAGGTCAAAGTAGGAGGATTGCTTGAGCTCAGGTGTTCGAGACCAGCCTGAGCAAGAGCGAGACCTCGTCTCTACTATAAATAGAAAGAAATTAGCCAAACAACTAAAAAAAAAAAGGAAAAAAAAAATTAGATGGGCACAGTGGCGCGTGCCTGTAGTCCCAGCTACCCGGGAGGCTGAGGCAGGAGGATCGCTTGAGCTCAGGAATTTGAGGTTGCTGTGAGCTAGGCTGACGCCACGGCACTCTAGCTGGAGCAACAGAGTGAGACTCTGTCTCAAAAAAAAACAAAAATTTGCTCTGTCTCTCTCAACAGACTGATATAATGAGCAAAGGAGTTATACAGGGAGATCTTTAAAAAAAAAAAAAAAAAAGCCTGTAATACACGCTAGTAACACTAGCTAAGGTTTTTGGAGAATTTGGAGAATTTATTAAGCAGCAGGCTGTGTGCCAAGAATCCGCACGCTTTTAATCCTCACAGAACACTTGAGGCGTGTGCCGTCCGTTATTAACCCCATTTGCAGAGGAGGAGGCTGAGTCTTGTAGGGGAAGTCAAGTGAGCTTAGATTCCAGGCTTCTGGCTCTTGATTTCTGCTCTTAATCATTAAACCACACAAACATGAGTAAGCCTGCCTAGTACTTCATTAACTCCAGAGGGGGCAATGGCGATCTGCTTCCCACCTTCCTGCAGCCCGCGACAGGCGTGGAGGAATAGGTGGCCTTGGCACACCGTGTTCACGGACCCCACGCTGCCTGGGAGCGGGCACCCCTGACTCCAACAGCCTCGGCCCTGGGAAGAGACCGGAAGCCCAGTGCTACCAGCTGGTGGCCCAAAGACTATATTTGGCCTGCAGAAGTGTTTTGTGTGGCAGTGGTCAAAAATTCATTTCTTAATTAATAGCCCAAATTTTAAAATCCAGAGAGTCCGCGTGAAACTCAGCTTTTCAACTTTTTGCGAAATAAAACGAGATGGCAACACACGGCCCATTCCTCTCTGTTCCCTTGAGTCCTTCAGCCTGCCCCAGCCCACCCCAAGGACTCCAGTGACAAGGACAGGCCTTGGTGGGAAGGAGGCCTTTGCCTTAGATGTTTACTTCCTCCACCTTCTTGAAGGCAAGCTCCCTCCTGTCACTGAGGCTTCACACTGGCTGTCCCACGGGCTATTTGCTGAAGTGATGCTCGTCCATAAAATGAAGTATTGGACCATGATCTTTAATGGCCCGTCCAGCTTTGCAATGCCAAATGCTGCACACTCTTGAATTCAACTGTGTAACAAGATGAGTTCTACCAAGAAATAAGCACCTTTCTAGATACGTGCTAGATTGTCTTACTCTCTGCCTGTATAGGCTTGGAGGGGACACAGATCCCATCTCAAAAACCAAACGTGGGGGGATAAATTCTCAAATGGCTCACATTGAATTAAATCATGCTTCATTTATTTGGGAGGCAAAATATTTTATGACTAGTTTTTATTATACTCAGACTGGGCCAAAGCCCAGTCAATGATAAAGACTTTTTTTCAATTTAATTTGATTCTACCAGTTATTACTAACATATTGAGGCTAATGAGGCCCGACTCAATATACTAAGGATGTAAAAAAATAAAAATCCAGGATTGTGCAATTGGGCAGAAACACAGTTAAATAAGCAACTAATAAAATCAGGCAGAATGAGACAAATGGTAAGTAGATAATCTGACCATGTCACTCCCCCAATTACAAATCTCCCATAGTTCTCAGAAAAAAAAAAAAAATTCAGGGGAACCGAGGTTGGGGAGGACCGGGCAGGAAGGCCCGGGGAGGAGAAGAGGCCGCCTTCCCTCGCCCTGCGTGTGCCCTAGGGCCTGGACGGTCAGCGAACCCAGGGTGTGGAACCTGGGCTGAAAAAGAGGGCGGCCTCAGGAAGACTTTTTTGCCCCTCTGCCAGTGAAGGGCAAATATTGAGAAAATGGTAACAATTGCTAACATTTATTGTGGGCCTACTATGAGTCAGTCACTATCCCACGTGTCTTGCTTTCCCCGCCTCATTTAGTTCTTACAGCGCCCTGTGAAGAAGTCACTATCATACCCATTTTACAGAGGGGAAAACTAAGGCACAAAGAGGTTAAGTTCAAGGTTGCCGTTTGCGGGGGTAAACCTGTCCCAATGGCCCGCTGAACCTTCCCAGACCTGCCGCCCACACTGCGCCCCACCAGACTCCTCACCTGGGCACATGGGTGTCTATTAGGCACTGCCCGCCCAGCCCAGCCCCATGCCTGGCACTGTTCACAGAGCCCCTGTCTGCTTCCTCCACCCTCCCTTTATCTCTCATCCTTCATGCACCTCTGTCTTAATATTAAACCCAACCCCCACCCCCACCCCCACCCCTACACCCTCTTCTTTGCAAACTTGACTGGCATCTAGTCAGAGGAGAATTATTTAAAAAAATAAAGAAAGGCTGGGTGAAAAAAAAAAATTCCCAACTCCTTAGATTTACAAATCCCTGGTGATCTGGCCCCTGCCTACCTCTAACTGCTTCTCCCACCACCGGCTCGCCGGCCCACCCAGCCCCAGCCACTCAAGTTTTCTCTCCAGTTTACCTGGACCCTGGGGCCTTTCCCCTGGCTCTGTTCTCCGTCCAGCTCCCCACTCCTCCCCCCGACACACCGTTTTCACATTTTTCCCTTTTTATTGTGATCCCTCCTTAAATGGCGCCTGCCTGGACTCTTCTCTGGTCCCTCACTCTGAAGCAGCCAGCCAGCCTCTCTCTTTATTATCACCCTATTTTAATTCTCTAGGCAGCACGATCGCCCTATTTCCCTTGGTACATTTATCTGCGCGTGTGACGTGCGCGGGTCTGTCTCCCTTCACTCCCGTGCTGTGCTGCGCGATAGAGCTTTCTCTGACCGTGAGTTGTTCTGTATGGGCGCCGTGCGGCTCGCTAGCCTCTAGCCACAGGTGACAGTCCGAGCGCTTCCAATGCGGCTAGTACCCCTGAGGGATTTTTAATTTTTAAATTTAATTTGATCTTAATTAAGATTTAAATTGCTACGCACGGCTTCCTTGTCGGACGGTGCGCAACTCTAGACCGTGAACTCCTTTAAGGTAATTTAAGTATTGATAGAATAAACAGATGGGAGCACAAAGGCGTGGGAGGCATGAGGAGGGGTCATTTGGGGGGGGAGGCAGAGGGACAGGAAGAAATCTCTAAAAAGGTGACTTGCAAAGTTGACAATTGGAGAAGAATGGGGGGAGGCATAGAGGGCGGTTTAAGTGGTAGAAATAAAGAGCAAGAGCCTACAGCTCCATAGGACTGAATTTTCTAACACAAGCCCATCTCCCATGAGACTCCACTGTGTCCTAAACAATACAACCTTCATGAATCACTACAATTATATATATAAGTATATGTATATTAGAGAGAGCGAGGGACAAGGTCTCCCTCTGTCACCCAGGCTAGAGTGCAATGATGTCATCATAGCTCACAGCAACCTCAAACTTCTAAGCTCAAGTGATCCTCCTGC
The DNA here is from genome assembly GCA_963574885.1 of Lepilemur ruficaudatus. NCBI lineage: Eukaryota > Metazoa > Chordata > Mammalia > Primates > Lepilemuridae > Lepilemur > Lepilemur ruficaudatus. Next base: position 19,992 of record CAUYRT010061480.1, read on the forward strand.
CTCAGCCTCCCAAAGTGCAAGGAATACAGGCATGCGCCACCACCCAGGGCATGAATTACTACTCTGTAGGGTCACCTTTGGACCCCTTGAAGGCTACCCCCCAGTTGCAGGGTAAGGCTCAACGCGGTGACAGTACTTGGGCACCACAGACTCTCCAGCGGCTTCTTAGCAAGCTTCATCTGTGTAAAGCAGGATTAACACGCAGTGAATTCCAAAAACGAATTAATTCATCCTTCTTTCCCGCAGCCACCACTTCCCTGCCATCCCCGGCTCGTACCTCCAGTCCAACCTCCTACAGAACAGTTCGCCTGCTCGCGATCCCCACGCTTTCACCAGAGCAAGATCCTCCCACCTCCTTTCCCCACTAGGGACTCACCCAAATCAAGCGCACCCCATCGAATTTGTCAGGCCCCTCTCATCCCCACCACTTTATACGAGTGCTGTCTGTAACCCAGACTTCTGCTGTTCCTTCCAGAACAGTCTCCTGTCCTCCTACTCTCCCGCGCCTGCCCTGCCCTCTGTCTAAGCTAGTTATTTTCTTTCACTTGCTACTGATTGAATAAAAAGTAATATGATGCTCATAACATTTTAGAAATCACAAAGATAAGTATAAAAATCACACAGTACCCATGTTTCACATAGAAAATATATAAAAATATAATAACAAAAACTGTACTCATTTAACAAATACTTGCTATCTGTAATGTGTTGGACATAATCCCATTCATTTGGAATATATCGATGACCCTAAGAGCCCTGGCTTCATGCAGTTTACATTTTACTAGAATACAAATATACAAATTTTGGCCGGGCGCAGTGGCTCACACCTATAATCCTAGCACTCTGGGAGGCTGAGGCAGGAAGATCGCTTGAGCCCAGGAGTTTGAGGTTGCTGCTATAATGACACCACAGCACTCTAGCCTGGGCAATTGAGCGAGACTCTGTATCAAAAAAACAAAAAAAAAAAAAAGAGAGAGAGAGAAACCCAAAAACCACAAATATACAAATGTTTAGAAACTAATGAAGATGTAATTTATCAGCATATTACAAGGTGACGGATACTAATGGAACAAAGAAAAGGAATACGCAGAGCCAGGTAAAGGAGCTTGGGAGTGCAGGGCTGGGTTGCAATTTTGAATAAGGTGGCCAGGTTTGAACAGAGTGCCTACTAGGTTCACTGAGAAGGTGATCTCTGAGCAAAGACAAAGAACAGGGATTTGCAGAGTCAGAAAGAGCCTTGTGGGAGTGGAGACAGGAAGGGCAAAGGCCCTAAGGCAGGAGGGGCCTGGTGTGTTCCCAAGCAGGGTAGAGGCCAGTGAGACAGCATCAGAGTGAGGGACAGGGAGCACAGAGGGGCCAGGGGACAGGACAGACGTGTGGCACCTACCAGCCACTTTTTGAGGATGTAGGCTTTCACTCCGAGTGAGAGGAAGCCACTGCAGGGCCATGGGGTGACAGGCTCCCCGACTTCAAGAAAAGCGGCTGCAGCTGCCAGGCTGAGAAGCAGAGGGACCTGTCAGGAAACTCTTCAGCAGGGGAGCGGTGGTGTGGGGGGGAGGGGTGCTCCAGCTCTGGGTGTTAAAAAGGTGGAACACACAGGGTTTCCTGCACTCTCAGGCGAGCAGGAGGAGGAGCCTGAAGATGACTCCCTGGGACTTGGGGCTGAGCAACCACAAGGACTAGAGGTGCCAGCCAACCCAGATGGGGAAAGCCGCACGCACCATTGGGTTTTGGAGGAAATATTCTGGGTTTTGGCAAAGGTTGAGATTTGTCATAGGACTGAGCAACCTGGAGATCATTAGTGATTTTAGGATTTTATACTTCAGTAAGAAATTTACAAGGAAAAAAAAATGAGGAGATAATTAGAAACCTGGAATGTTTTCAAAGAGTTTTGCAAAAAGGAGAGCAAAAATGGAGGCAGTTTGAGGAGGAGGGTCAAGGGAAATGTTGTTTGTTTCTTTGTTTGCTTGTTTTTTGAGATAGTCTTGCTCCGTCGCCCTGGGTGGAGTGCAGTGGCGTCATCATAGCTCACAGCAACCTCAAACTCCCAGCTCAAGCGATCCTGCCACCTTGACCTCCTAGAGTGCTAGGTTTACAGGCTTGAGCCACCGCGCCGGGCCAAAAGGTTATTTTCAAATGGTAAAATTTAGCAGCATGTTTGTATGATCTGGAGAGGATCAAGAGGAGGAAAAAAATTGAGGAAAGGGAAAGCTTGCTAGAGCAATAGAGGCTTGGGATCCAGTGCCCCATTAGAAGGTTCACCTTAGACACAACCAGGCCAGGTGAGTGTGTGTGTCTGGGGGAAGCTCAGGGTTGATTGCTTCCTCAGTGAAGTAGCAAACTCAGTTAAAAGCTGACAGTGAAGATGCAAAGGAAGTCTGGGGGATTCGAGAGCTTTGGGAGAGCGAATGGACCAGGGATGGATGCACGACCGTGTGGCAGCCTGTGGGTGTCACTGAAAGTGGAAGGTCATGAAAACGAGACCAAGGCCAAGAGGTTGATGTTGTTCTCCAGGCTGTGGGGTGGGGCGAATCCACATCAACAAATAGGTAACTTTTTAATCCTCTTAGGTATTTCTCTAAATATCTCTCCCACCTTAAAGCATTCAGTGGCTTCCCAATGCCTTGAAGGCAAAGTCCAGACTCTAAGAGCTGCCCACCTTCAAGGCCGGCCACACCCTTCCACCCTAAGCCCCACAAAACTCCAACCAAACTAAGCCATTTGTATCCTTCGGCCTTTGCCAGCTCAGTCATTTCTAACTCAGAAGAGACTACTGCCAACCCTTCAGAAGTCAGAAGCTGATGCTAGGCTTCTGCTTTTACTGAACATTATACTTTACATGTGTTATTTTTCATAAATATTTTTACTAATCATAAAACTGCTAATTTAGCCTTGCCCTCGACATGCATATTTTTCATTTCCATATCATTACGTAACACCCACCTTTCAGATGAAGCTAGGCTCAGCCAAAGTATGTGTTGAACCTAAAGTCACCGTTTCAAGCCAGCCTAAAGAAATACGGCTTAACACAAATGCACCATACAATTTTCTGTAGGTTTTTTTTTTTTTTCCTCCCTACTATTTTTTCACCCTGAACTTGACCAGGAAAGCTTAAATAGCTCAGGGTATATGTCCATGATTCCATTTAAATAAGAATCTATCTCCCAAGAAATCCAAAGAACTCCATTACATGTAAATTTCCCCTAATTCCTATTGGTTCAATCATCATTGTCCTTACAGCCCATTTAATACTGAGAAAGTCCAAGCAGCAACGTCCTGGTTTTCTCTTTGGCGTACGTTGGCAGAGGGCTGTACTTACCCGAGAGTAAAGAGGTGGTTTTTCCAGCTTCTCTTTTACAGGACTCCCTTCCCGCTCCAGGTCCGTCTGTGGCTCTGTCTCCACAGGTTTTTATGTATGAAGATGACTTTCTCCCAGAATTCCATTCTCTATCTCTCCGCCACACCTTTATGTAAAAACAGAGGGAAGTAGGTTTGAAAATAAGATTCCTGCAGCCAGCCAATCTTTTAGCTAGATTTGACCCACTTACTAATTTGAACAGATTATACGTTGCCGTTAGCGGACTGGAAGAGCACTTGTTTTCTGCTGGGCTAGTGTTAAAGATTCAGCAAAGACTTTGATTTTAGGTCAGACTCCAGGCCTGAAAAATCATACCCACATTAAGATTGCTAATGCCTAGAGGGACCTTAAGCTACCTGGGGCTAACGTCATCAACTTATAGATGAATGAGCTGAGATCCAAAAAGAGGAATTGAGTGCAGGACCCAGGGAAGTCCCTGGGGGCAGAGGCAGAAGCGAAAGCTGGTTTCACTACTCTTGATCCGCTGTTCTTGCCTTGGCAACAAACATTGTTTCAATAAAGATTTATTGAGTCCTCCCTGCTAAGAATGGAACATTGTAAGCAAATAAACAAATCTATAGTCTCTGCCCTTGAAAGTTTAGGAAAACAAGTTGTCATCTTTAAAAACTAGCTTTGCGGAGTGTCAGTAGCGTAGCCAATGAGGTTTATCTGAGGGCATGATTATTGCTAATTGAAAACTGAAGTAGAGGCCGGGCGCGGTAGCTCATGCCTGTAATCCTAGCTAGGATTAGAGGCCGAGGTGGGCAGCCGAGGTGGGAGGCCGAAGTGGGCGGATTGCTCAAGGTCAGGAGTTCGAAACCAGCCTGAGCAAGAGCGAGACCTCGTCTCTACCATAAATAGAAAGAAATTAATTAGCCAACTAAAAATGTATAGAAAAAATTAGCCGGGCATGGTGGCGCATGCCTGTAGTCCCAGCTACTCGGGAGGCTGAGGCAGAAGGATCACTTGAGCCCAGGAGTTTGAGGTTGCTGTGAGCTAGGCTGACACCACGGCACTCACTTTAGCCCAGGCAGCAGAGTGAGACTCTGTCTCAAAAAAA
>CAUYRT010061482.1:0-16309 GCA_963574885.1 Lepilemur ruficaudatus
ACTATTTTTGGCGTATATGAATGCCTCTGATTTGTGTATATTGATTTTATAACCTGAGACTTTACCAAATTCATTTATCAAATCAAGGAGTCTCTTGGAAGAATCCATGGGGTTTTCTGGATATAATATCATATCATCAGCGAAGAGCGAGAGTTTGATCTCCTCTGCACCAACTTGGATACGGCCATACCACCCTGAACGCGCCCGATCTCATCTGGCACTTTTTTTAAATAGAAAATTAAACTCCATCTTTGTTTCTGATTTGTTTATTCTATACCTAGTCAAACATTTACAGTGTTTGTTTAAAGTTAGAAATTGTATTGTCTGGGCAAATGAGTCAACATGTCTATGAGAATATTATAGTTATAGTAAAGCAGAGAATTCCATATTTTTCTACTTAAGATGACTTTTAGTCACTAAAATGACAGCTTCATTATTTTATGTTGAAAGTGTACACAAAATTAAATTATGGAAGAATTTACATAAGCAGGTCCATGGCAAAATGACCAGGTGTGGTAGGAACAACAAAATGGGGCCACAATTAATGTACTAGAAAATGATTTGCCAAACATTTTATTTTAATTGATCCATCATACATATTAAATATCAAAGAATAGGCAATCAAGTTGAATCCTTATTTCTGCCTTATGTTTAATATTTCATCACTTGGGTTCTGTGTATATATTTCATTAATAATTTAAGGCTGAATAAATTGCATGTTTCTAGACTATACTACCACTATCTGTAGTTGTAGATATGTAAAACTACATACGTGAAGAGTAGTATTAAGCTTAATATATTTTCTATTTCATTTGATTATCTCTAATAAGTAATTTTAGAGTGCATTATATTCCATTTGTTTTTCTATGTCAATATTAACATCTCTATTCCTGTCAGCCTATCTAGAATCATTTCATCTACCTGAAAATTAAAACATAGTTTCTGTTCTTCTGTCTCTTCTACTAAAGAGACATTGTAACAAAAATAAACTCAAAGGTAAGTTTAACTAGTATTAACACTCACATGTAACATAAATAAACAGTTCCAGAGGTATATTTATGTGTTATGTTCTATTAAGTACATATGATTTGATCTGAGGTAAAACAACTGCTCTAGCAAGGTTCTCATGGATAGCAGTATTAGTTGATTTCTGGAACAAAGGATGATAGAATATTATATATCTTTGGTCTTTGTCAAGTATTATATGATAATAACACAGAAACTCCATTTGAAGGGTCAATTTTGAACAAATAACTGTGTACGCTCAATAAATAAATCAACTCCACATGACTCTTGTCAGACCCTATGTTTAAATGTATATAGGGACTGGAGGAACAAAAAAACACTGCAAAAAATTGCATAGGCTAGTTTAATGCTGGAAAATATTGCCTTCTTAGAATCGTTTTCCTAAAAATGTATAAAACAAAAACAAAAAGACATATTTAGTTTTTAAAACAGGATAAAAGGGAAAAGTTGAGAAGGGTTGAAGCATTGTGTTCTCTGGTTCTCAAGATGCTGGTAGCAAGAAATTGATGCCATGGATATGGTCCCAAAATAAGAGTGTAGCAAGACTCTTTGCATGCGTTTATTCCTGAATTGAGATTGTTCGGTTTTGAAAGAATGTTGAAAAAACCCCAAAACCCTGCTGTGGACCACTTCAAAGTCTACTGTGTATATTAAGCCTGTAGTTTAACAAAAGACCTTAGCTTATCATGTGGAGCTGTACCAATCCATACACTGGCTGGATCTATAAGATCCTAATTATCACCATGGAAGCCTTGAATGAAATTATAAGACCTGTAGGTTGATGGAAGTGTCAGGGGCTGAACAGAAGCAACTGCAAAACAACCAACAGAGAATGCTAATCCCAAAGAAAAAGGGAAAAATGAAACAACACACTAAGAACACAAAAAGTTGTTAGTCAAAATACTAAAAGCTTTAAATAGAATATTAGGAAAGTTTTGAATAAATAGAATATTAAGAAAGACAAAAAAGTTAACTGAATTATCAACCAGTTTATTTGATTTTTTCTATTAAGTTGTTTTAATTCCTTATATAGTCTTTATTTTTATTAATACCTTGTAAATCAATAGTTTTCATGTTTCACATTTCACAGAGCTGGTTGGCCAGCTCTGCTATAAGGCCGACATGTTGGCTCTTTTAGTAACTGGCCAATCTGTCCAGGTGAGATGACAACTTCAGCAGATAAATATTGATGGAGAAGAAGAAGAGAAACAAACCAAAGAGGAGAAGATGAGCTTCACGTCTATCATCAGGAAAATAACCAGTGAAAGTGGGAATAGTCATCATTTGAAGACTTTAATGTCTTTTTTTAAAACTGGAAATCTATTCCACACTTTTTTGTAATGAACATTTTAATGATCATTTTATTTAATATAACTTAATTAACTGAGAAACATAATTATAATTTCAAACATAATTATAATTTTATCATTATTTTAACCAGAATTATTTTTCAGTTTTCCCAAAGAAGGAAGATTGAGCATATAAAAAATTTGAAAGAAAAGATAGACTTATTTTAAAACTAGACAAAAGCAATAAAGTGATAACTAGAGAATTTACAAAGTTTCTCTCTCCTCTCTCTCTTGTTCTCTTGGATGGTCACTCGCTCCCATTCTTGGTCTTTACTAAAACTGTGCATATGCACATACAAAGTTCCTCACACACATTGATGTTAGTAGAGAAAAGCATACTAAAAAATTATTGACTGATGTAATATTACTGAATATCTTAACGTGTGCGCTAACTGAAAATATGCTTGTTCACATTAGCATTTATTTCACTTCATATGTACTAAGATATTTCTCTCTAAGACTTTGTATGAATTATCATAATCTCTTTAGAGACTTCATTAAATTCCTTTTCAACAGAATTCTTGCTTCTCCCTCTCTTGAGATGCATTTTACAGAAATACATTCCTTCATAGACATGTTTTCTTCACATATTTAAAAGAATGGCTTTGTAGTCACTGTTCTGAACTTCCTGTGCATATCAGTGGAGATTTTAAGACAAAAATAATCCTTACAAAAATATTTGGAAAAAGAGTTTAAAAGAGTCCTAAACTTGAACTTCAAATCTTAAACTTGATTCCAGTCTTAATTTTGAATTGAGGTTTTAAAAACATGCACATGGAAGACTTGGAATTACATTTCACATGATTATACAATGAGGCATATTTACTAACATGGAGATTTATCACTTATTTTTAATATTATACATTAATTGAGTAGTGTTTTCTATGAATGAGCAAAAATAAATATGTTATATCTGCAATGAGAATAAATATATTTCAAACAGAAACTAGTAAGGTAAAACATACTACACAGTTTATTTTACATTGTGAAGGGAAACTATTGTTATTCCTGCTTTTATTGGCAATATTGTGGTCCCGCTGTCATATATAAATTGACATCAATTTTTTTTTTTACTAACAAAAGTAAGCTGACAGAAGCTAGATGTCAGGTGTGTTAAACATATTACACTTTCTTTTCTGAAAGGAATGTGGGCTTTTGGCATCTATTGCATAGGGAGAAATTTTGATGCAATCACCTAGAATTTTCCCACTCAGGTTGATTTTAATGGAGGACAAAACTTCATGTTATAGAGAGAGATAATGTGTAGACATATGTTCTGGAGAGAGCCTGATGCTTCCATAGAATAATAACTCCTCAGAAGGTAAAAGAAGATAGAGGAGGTATATAGATACCAGTTAATATACCTATTTAGCCTCCATCTATCCATGCATCCATCCAATCATCTATCCATCCACTTATCCATCTCTCCATCTATTATAATACAACTTCCAGAACATAAAGTGAGTAAATAACAAAAAATATGCAGTGTCCAATTTCTCTCATATGAGAGTGGTCACATAGACAAAATGATAAATATTATATGCAATAATCCTGTAAGGAAGAGAGAAATTCAAGAATGTAGAATAAACAAACAATATTGGGAGAAAGGGAGAGCTTTCCAGAAGAAATGGCATCTAAGGTGAGAATTAAAGAATTAACAGAAACAAAGTGTGTAACGTTGCGTGAGGAGAATGTTCTAGGTAAAATAAACAATATGTGCCACAGTGAAGGAAAAAAAGTACAACCTGGTACATTTAGAGATCATAGTTTCATTTTATTTTTCTTTATTTTAACTAGTTTTGCTTTTTCTTCACAAAATGACTTTAAACACCTGTGGGGCATGTGTAGCTCTTTCACTTTGAATACTGCTTCAATTTTACTGCTGAAAATGAATTAGTTCTCAGTTTGACTGTTATTAATGTATATGAATGCTACTGACTTGTGTACATTGATTTTGTAAGATGAGACATTGCTGACTTTATTTATCAATTCTAGCAGTCTCTTAGCAAAATCTTTGGAGTTTTCTAGATATAAGATCATATATTAAATGGTCAAAAAAGAAAAATAGTTTGACCTCTTCTGCCCCCGTTTGAATACCGTTGATTTACCTCCCTTGTCTAATCACTCTGGCTAGGACTTCCAGCACTATGTTGAATAGAAGTAGTGATAAAGGGCAACTTGTCTGGTTCTAATTCTAAGCAGGAATGCTTTCAATTTTTCCCCATTCAGTACGATGTTGGCTGTGGGTTTTGTCACATACGAATTTTATCATTTTGAGGTAAGTGCCATCTGTACCTATTTTGTTAAGTGTTTTACCACAAAAAGGTGCTGAATTTTGTCAAATGCTTTTTCTGCATCTATTGAAAGGATCATATGGTTTTTGTTTTTATTTCTATTTATGTGGTGAATTACACTTTATAGATTTGCTTATGGTTTTGTGTGTGTGTTTAATATTTTCACAGTTTTATTGAGATTTAATTCACATATCATACGACTTACCCATTCGACATGTATAATCCAGTGATTTCCAGTTTGTTCATAGAGTTGTGCAACCATTACCATAAACAATTTTATAATATTTTCATCACCCAAAAAGGAAGCTCCATAACTGTTAGTAGTCACTTCCTCAAAATATAATGAACCAAGCTATCATATTAGCTGGAAATCACACTACTGATTATATATCCAAGGGAAATTGAATCAATATGTCAAAGAAATATCTGCACTCCCAAGTTTATTGCAGCACTATTCACAATATCCAACATATGGAATCAGCCTAAGTGTCCCTCAGCTGATGAAAGGATAAAGATTTTCATATGTTGACCCAATCCTGCATCTCTGGGATGAAGTTCACTTGGTCATGATGGATTATTTTTTTGATGAGCATCTGAATTCAGTTTGCTAGAATTTTATTGAGAATTTTTGCATCTATATTAATGAGGGATATTGGTCTGTAGTTTTCTTTTTCTGTTCAGACCTTTCCTGGCTTTGGCATCAAAGTGATGTTGGCTTTGTAAAATGTGTAGAGGAAGATTACTTCCTTCTTGATGTTATGGAATAATTTCTGCAAGATAGGTACTGGTGTTCTTCTTTGTAGGTCTGGTAAAATTCGGTTGTGCAACCATCTTGTCTGAGACATTTATTTTTGGAAGATATTTTTATTGCCACCTCAATTTTGGTATCTAATATTGGTCTGTTCAGGAAATCTATTTCTTCCTAATTGAGCCTAAGGAGGCTTGTGTTTCTAATAATTTGTCTATTTCCTCCACGTTTTCAAGTTTATGTGCACAGAGAGTTTTATAGTATTCAGAGATGATATTTTGTATTTCCATGGTATCAGTTATAATCCTCCTTTTTTATTCCTGATTGAGTTTATTAGAGTCCTTTCTTTTAGACTTCATGCCTTTCACAATAACAACAAAGTAAATAAAATAGCTAGGAATATATAGAACCAAGGAGGTGAAAGACCTCTAAAGGAAGAGCTACAAAAAAATGAGGAAGAAATTAGCACAGGACAAAAACAGATGGGAAACCGTACTCATGGATAGACAGACTCAATGTTGTTAAAATGTCTACACTATCCAAAGTGAGTTACAGAGTCAATGCAATCCCTATTAAAAAGCCAACAACATTTTTCACAGATCTAAAAAAATAATTCTATGCTTAATATGAAACCAGAGAAGACTCCCTACAGCTAAAGCAAACTTAAGCAAAAAGAACAAATTGGGAGACCTCAATTTACCAGACTTCAATCTATATTATACTATTAAATTCAATGCTATAGTAACCAAACAGCATGGTACTGACACAAGAACAGAGACATAAACCAATGGAACAGGACTGAGAACTCAGATATAAAACCATCCTCACATAGCCATCAGATCTTTGACAAAGCAGAAAAAACATACACTGGGAAAAAGAATCCCTATTCAGTAAGTGGAGCTGGGAAAATTGGATAGCCACATGTAGAAAATTGAAACAGGACTACACCTCCCACTGCACACAAAAATCAACTCACAATGGATAACAGACTTAAACCTAAGGCATAAAACCATAAAAATTCCAAATGAAAATGTTGGAAAACTTCATGTAGGCAACAGCTGGGGCAAAAAACATATGAAGAAGAACCTAAAAGCAATAACAGCAACAACAAAAATAAGTTAATGGGACACAATCAAATTAAAAAGCTTCATGCAAATTGAAAAGCCAAGGAAATTATCATTAGAGCAAGGAGACAACTCACAGAATGGGAGAAGATATTTGCATGCTACACATTCAATAAAGGGCTGATAACTAGAATCTATATAGAACTCAGGAATATCAGCAAGAAAAAAATCAAACAACTCTATTAAAAAGTGGGCAAAATACACAAACAGAAACTTTTCAAAAGAAGATAGACTAATGGCCAAAAAACATGAAAAACCATTCAACATCTCTAATCATCAGGGAAATACAAATAAAAACCGCAATGTGACATCACTTAACTCCAGTGAGAATGGCTTTCATCAAAAAGTGCCAAAACAGCAAATGTTGGCATAGATGCAGAGAGATAGGAACATTCATACACTGCTGGTGGAACTACATATTAGCACAATCTCTATGGAAAGTAATACCTCAGATAACTAAAAGTAGAACTACCATTTGATCCAGCAATCCCACTACTAGGCATTCACCCAGAGGAAAAAAAAGTCATTTTATAATAAAGACATCTGAACTCAAATGTTTATAGTAGCACAATTCACAATTGCAAAGATGTGGAAACAACCCACGTGCCCATCAATACATGAATGGGGTGGTGGAGATCTCAGGCGCTGAGTGCTGACTGCCTGGATTCTAACTCTGGCCGTGCCATTTCTTAGCTGGATTATCTGGGCAAATTACTTAAGCTCTCTGTGCTTCAACTTACTCTTCCATAAAATGGGGATAATCATAGTGCCCACCTCGTAGGGCTGTAGCAAAGATTTAGCAGGAACACTGGCTGTGACAAGCTGATGTTTATTGAGCACTTTGCTCATTCCATGAAGAAGCCATTATGTGAATTGCAAAGATTTTATTTGAGAAAATACTTTTTAAATTATTTTATTTATGTTATTGCTGTATTCATCTGCAAAATAAATAATTGGGTAATGTAAAGAAAAAAAAAAAGCACCAGCTGACAGCCTCTAGTCAGCTCTATTTCAGCCATAAAAAATGGTGAACTACCTCTTGTATTATTCTGACTGGAGCTGGAGCCCATTCTTGTAAGTGGAGTATCACAAGAATGGAAAAACAAATATCACAAGTAGTCACCACTAAATTGGCACCAACTGAACAAAACTTATGTGCAGATATGGAAATAACATTCATCGGGCGTCAGGCAGGTGGGGGGGAGAAGGAGGTGGGTAAACTCAAATATAATGGGTGTGGTGTTTGTTGTCTGGGGAATGGGCACTCCTGCAGCTCTGACTCAGGCAGTGTAAAGGCAATTTATGTAATCAAAATGTTTGTACTGCCATAATATTCTGGAAATAACAAAAAAAATGAATTAATATATGTACTAAAGATTTGGCTGTAACCTCTTTTAGACCTCAAAAAGCAATCAGTGAGTGCTGTATAATAAATCCTAGCATCATATATTGCTCCAGTGTTAGAAAGTTGAACTTAAGGGAACAAAAATGATTATCAATTAAAAATTATAAGCACACAGGGCTTTATGGATTATATAGGCCAACTGTCATACACATACCAATAATTTAAACATATAAGAAACACGTACTTTTCAAAAATTATGATGACGCTACTATGAAAGAAAATTATATACTGATTGAAAAGAGGCTAATGTGATACGTGAAATTAGAATGCATATAACTTGAAATAAATGATGTAGACAAATATCAAACTACAATGAAATTGAATTTGGAGGTAGAATATATAAAAATGATTGTTCCTTCCCCTATCACAAATTTTACATTTTTTGAGAAAGCAAAGTCAAAATTGAAATAGATCATATTTAACATTGAAATGCTAGCCTATGTGCTGATTTATTATGGGCTTCAAAGTAAGAAATGTGCTTGTTTTTTGAAAGTTCTGTTCCTTGTTACCCTTATATTCTTAAAATGCAAAAGCAGCAAGAGAAAATGGAACCATTAACTTATGAACTTCTTGGTTTGATAAAAACATTCAGTGAATTTCAAAAATATAATTAAATTTTATTGAAATGCATGAGATCAATCTATTTTGAGATGGGGATAATAGCAGGAAATGTAGGTTATTCTCTTGGTACCATGTATGGTTGTGCCTTGTTTTTAACCTTTGGAAAGATGCAGTAATGCATAAATCATAACAACATTTTAAAGGTTAAAGTAAAAATCTTCAAACATTAAAGGGATTGGATGGTATCAAATTGCTTTACAGTCTTGAAAGCTTTAGAGTTACAACAAGATAGATCGTACGGGTAAATCACTTAAACTAAATATAATTGAGAATTTCTATAAAATAGATGGGACTAAAATAATATATTTTTACATTTTAATTGGAATCACTTTCTTTAACAAAATGTACTGATCTTAATATTGGAAAATATCTGAAGTATATGCTATTTATATTCATCAGCATAATATATCTTTAGGTTGTTCTCAAATTTAACCTAACCACATGCTTCCAAACCACATGCTACCTTCTCATTTTACCGTATTATGAAGGTTTCAATAAAGATGGTCTGTTTAGAGTTTCTGAGGTTCTAATGGACAATATTGATATGGCTTAGCATTTTCAAGAAGATCCAACAAAGTATGATTTTAAAGAATTAATCATAAGCCAAATTCAGAAGTTAAAAAAAGAATCATAAGACGTTAAATAAATACCAATATCATTGATTTTTCTGAACAACTACAAATACAATATTTAGGTTATTAAGTATGAAATGTTTGATTTTTTTAAGTACTAAGACACTTTTTGTTATATATTTATTGTAAAGGTACATCTCAACCTTTCACAAGCAGATTTTGGCTTGTGAGTATCTTTCAAAATTTTAGAACACTTTTTTTCAAACCATGGATAAGTCAAAAATTTGTGTTATTTTCAAATATGAGTTATGTTGTGGAACCAATGCAGTGCACATAGAGCAAAATATCAATGAAGCGTTTGGGAAGGATGTGGCCAAATGAACTCACAGAACATCCATAGTTTGAGAAGTTCCATTATGGTGATTTTAATCTTGAAAACGAGCCACATGGGCAACATGAACCCAATGTGGATAATGATGAACTGAAAGCTGTAGTGGAAGCCAATCCATTTCAGCCTATGTGAGAATTAGCAGCAACGTTTGATGTTACTATTTCACAATACTGGACCATTCAACACACATTGCCAAGGTAAAAAAGCTGTATGAATGGTTTCTGCGTGAATTAAATGAACATCAGAAGCAAAAGCATCTTGAAGCTTGCCTTTCTTTGCTGTCATGACATAAAGGTGAACCATTTCTACACTGTATTATTGTGTGTGATTAAAAATGGATCCTTATAGACAATAGCAAGTGTTTGACACAATGGCTGGATAAAGATGAAGTGCAGAAACACGGTCCAAAACCAAATATTCATCAGAAAAAACTAATTCTGTCTGTTTGGTGCTCCAGTGCTGGTATTATCCACTACAGCTTCATGAATTCTGTTCAATCCATTATAGATGATGTCTGCTGCAACCAGTTGGATTAAATGATGAGGATGCTTGTGACTTAGCAGCCATGATTGCTCAAAAGAGACAGACCAATCTTCTTGCAAGACAATGCTCTACCCCATGTCCGACAGACAACACTGCTTAGACTACAGCAGCTGGACTTAGAAGTTCTCTGTCATACACCACATTCACCAGACCTTCACCAACTAACTGCCACTTCTTCCAGGCTTTGGACCACTTCTTGCAAGAAAAAATATTCAATTCTCAACAAGCTGTGGAAAACACCTTTGGTGATTTCATTGCCACTTGTTCTCCAGGCTTCTTCACTGCTGGCATAAGCAAGCTACCGTTAATGCGGCAAAACCGTGTCAATTGTTTAGGTGCATACTTTTATTAATAGCACTGCTTCTTTGAGATATAATAAACTACACTTTTGATTCAAAATCAGACATTTCATATTTAGTGACCTAATCAAAACATAAAGATTTAGGAAACTAAGTAAATGTGATGATGAAATTGTTTTATATATACAGAAAAATGATGTTTTTTTCCCCTCCACTGGCAGAAGTAACATTTCTTTGGAGATGTGTATTCAAATATTTTATGCCATCTATTTAGTAGGTTTTCTTATTGTGCTAAATTTGAATTTATAAATATATTAGGGAATACTTATTTTTTCTTAAAATTCTCTTGCAATCTATTTGCTCTCCTATTCAATGGACATTGCCTCTTCACCAAGAGCAAAAATATAAAACAAAAAGAGGAACATATACAAAGATGGATAAATAATGCTTAAATACAGGATATATAATGCTACATAAATATGCATAATTATACATCTATACAAAACAGCAACAATATTAAGAAATGATAAATGGAGTCAAACTGCCAATATTGGCATACTGTCTCCCATACTTTCTAGAGATAAGTGAGGCCTGGGGCAATTTGGTTAACCTACCTTGCTTCAATTTGCTCACATATTAAGTCAGTGAAGCAGTAGTGTCTACTTCTTGTTATTGTCAAGATTAAAAATATTAATATATGAGGCAATGCATAAGAATGTAATAAATAATAGCTATTATATAAATAGGTATTACTGTGTATAGAACTAGAAGCAGGACTTTACATATGACCTGCAATTCAATTAATCCAAGAAAAAGTTTTATAGAATGCCTTGTTTCTTATCTGAAGATATTTTAAAATTCGGAAAAGAGAATGAGAGAATGTGTGTTACACTATATAATAACCCATTTGTTACTAAGGCCTTTGCTCCATATTCCTTAAATGCTAATCCTTCTAGAGAATTTACAGTGCTAATTACAGGGAATTGACTAATAATTCAATTTCATAACCTTAGTTGTAATAAATTGTTATTTCTGAAAACTGGCTTTTTTCCTATTATTGTCAATCAACTGTATATTTAAAAGGATCATTCCAACTGGAAACTTCATTCTCTAACTCCATCACTTCTGAATGAAGGAAACTGTCACTAACTGTGAGATACCTGGGTGCAAGTGTAGTGTGTGAATTATCACCATCTTACAGAGTACCTGGCACACTAAAGATTGTTAGCAAATGTTTGCTAAATGAATTAATTAATAGTTAGTTAAGGCATTCAATGCATAGGGGATTACTAGAATTCTTAAAATATATAATAAATGAAAGAATACTGGGCAAGCTTCAAATAAGAGTTGGACCTCTGTCATGTATCATTATTCTATAATAACATAAGTGAATTCTGCTTAACCATCTACATGAATTGATCCAAATATTTTGTTATACTTCTTCTCAAAAATTGAATGACATAATTAGAGTAGAGATTTTACCCCATTTGATATTACTTCTTCATAGGTCACTTTTTGTAGAATCCTATGACCTTAGTGAGGACAATGTCACACATAAGTTTCTGATTAAAATAGCTCTAGAATATAATAACTCTAATAAAATATAATCAGTAGTCTATGGAGTGGTTTGTTTTTGTGTGTGTGTACACACGTATGGTGAGGCAGGTCAGAAGAGTTAAATCTTTGACTATGCAAGTTCATGAAGTAGTAGATTTTAAAAAAATTACAATATTATTGCTGCCAGGAACTTCTTAAAAGTATTGATTCCTAATATGCAATATTAATGTTCAATATTTGACTAAATATCACATTATATTAAATTATTATCACCCAAGAATGCATTTATTTTGAATCTATTTATTTATTTTCCAAACATATTTAGGTGTTTCTGGTTTTGACACTTCTTGATGTTTCCCAGGAATCAATAAATTTGGTAAGTCTTTGAAACCTAAGGAAAGTAAATAAAACTAGAATTTTCTTGTGAATGTTAATTTTGGGGCACATATTTGATTTTCTTGTATATAAATATTACTTAACTGGTTATATTGAAACCAAGACAAAGAATTTCTCTAAAAGCAGCTAATGATGCAAATAAATTCCACGTGTTTGATTTAGAGATTTTGCTTTGATTTAATAAGACCTTAGTGTTGCTTTATAGGTAGCCACAAATATTTTCACCCTTGTCCTGGAATGTACATCTATGAGAATTTTAACAGAGTGGAAAAAGAAAACCATGTAAACTGAAATCAATAACCATAGTCACTCCTCTGGAACACATTCTTATATACTACAGTTTCTTTTGTTTCATCAATCAAAGTTAGATGACTCTTCCACCGAAAGTCACAGGGGCACCATCAATCAAAAAGGGATGTTTGTTGAGCAGGCTAGTATCACAAATGACTACTCACCTGAGAAAACTTTTTATTCTATTGGGGGCACAAAGGCTCCCATTGAATTTTCTTCTAACACAGGGGTTAAAAGACCAAGACTTCTGATATATCTACAAATAAGTGAAAGTGTTTTATATCACAGGGTTTTAAACCTCATCGACTGTTAGGCTTATGACTGTAGGGTCATGCCTTAAGGTCCATCAATCAACATCAGGGACAAAAAGTTCAATACATTTTTTTTCATTCTTTTTGGATTAATTTCCTTTTAATTTCTATATTTTATGGCATTCCTAATCTCTAATAAAAGTACAATAATTTATTCCAATAAATTATTCCATTATTATTTTGTTAATATATATTTTGTACTCTCTTTGAAAATACTTTTGAGAAACTAGCATTATTTCTGAGTACAAATATACACGCTGGAGTTACACAATATAAACGAAGGAATGTCTAGTGACTTTCTTAACGCTGGCTTCTTCTTTGATAAACGTAAAAGCTGTGACCTACCAGTTATTTACTGCATCAAGCTTGCACTTCATTTCCTTTGATCCTGTTTAGTCTTTTGTACTCTAGATGTTTCCCCAAGGAAAACGTCTAAATCAAATCGTGTCAGGGTTGATTTTGCCCTATAATTTCTATGTTGCTTAAGTTTTATTATGACTTTTTTCAGCCAGTGAGCCTTCACAGTAACAGATGATGTTTTGTTTTGTTTTGTATTGTTTTATCTTGGGTTAAGAGTTTTTACTAATTTTGTGATGTTTTGTTTCTCTGGGACTTTTAATTTCTACCACTTGCTGCTTCTTTCATGTTACCACTGATCCTCCAGGAGAACTACCCTCTTCCAAGATAGCTCCTTTCTCCATGAAACATTGCCTTCCAAGTTGACCTCATGTGATCCTACTCTGAAATTTTTTCCTTTGGATTGTTTTGTAGGTACAGATCTGATCCATCAAATTTCAGACTAGTTCTTGGTATTTGACATACAGAATAAGAGTTTCTCTTTATGAGGGTGATAATATCTGTGTTTTGCTTTGGCTAGGATTCCACTCTCCTATCCTGTTTTCTGCAGTCTCCTTCTGACTGCTTGCTGTGGCATTGATTCTGGACCTAGCTCTGTTGATTTCAGGATTTTTCTTTTCCTTTTTTTTTTTTTTTAAGTTTTCAGCCTTTATACTATATTTATTATTTAACCTCAATGTTTCTCCTTCTCTTCCCCCACCCATTTGGTGTTCTCTGAGACCTCTAGCTTCAGGGACTACTCTCTTGCCTAGACCTCAATTTAAATCCCTTTTAGCATCTTTCTCTCTCTCTTTTTAGCACATAAAATTGCATATTTGTTCAGTGCATTTCAACTGTGGTTATAGTTACATGTTCAGATTCTTAGAACATCTAATGTTGTTATTTAGGTTTTTTATTCTAATTTCATTTAGGTCGTCTAATTTTAATTTAATTTTTTATTTCAGAATATTATGGGGGTACAAATGTTTTGGTTACGTGGATTGCTTTAGCACTGTTATAAGTTTTCTTAGGGGGAATTTCCTTCTCAGTCTTTTTGGTCTTATCTCTTTTATAACAGTATTGGTCAAGATGAACAAGTTATCCTGTGTTAATACATTAAAAGTTAATGTTACAAAGATTTATTTTTGCACTTACACTTTTAGTTCATTTTAGGTTGATGCGAGTGTGCCCTGTTCCACATAGACACTCAGGGACCCAGGATAAGAAAGACGCCTCCAGCATGTAGCTGTACTATCTGGAAGTTGTGGTTTCCTCATATGGTAGGTAAAGAAAGTGAAGAAGGTCATGGAGATCTCGCCATGGCTCAGCCTGGAAATTATGCCAATTTCTCTCACAGAAACTGTGTCAGAATTAGTCACATGGCTTTGTTTATGCTGCAAATATTTTTTTTATTTTGCCTTTTTTATGTCTAGAAAAAGAGGAGAAACTGCAGTCTACTTCACTACTCTTAAGCCGGCTAGTATATAAATGTTGCAAAATCAGATTTAATTCATTTCCTCTTAGAGTCCTCTGTGGGTAGTCCAACCATTTTACTTTTGAATTGGGGCATACTTACTATCTATATTTTATTGTTAGCCTACTGGTGTCTCAGCTGGAACTGAAAAATAAATTCTCTTTTACTTTCCTACATGAAGTAGAATATTTTATAATTATAATATTTTCTTAGGTACTTTTTCAAAAATCATCTCCACTGTAGCCAGTAAGATTTGGCACTCTACACATTCCTGGTCCAGCAATGAAAGCACTGTTTTTATTTTTTCATGTTTTTCTTCCAACTGGCTCAAAGAACAGGAAGTTACACTGATGCAATTTGACAGTCTGTCTGGCAACATCCACCTAAACAAGAAATGGATTTCAGACACTATTAGCACCAACCTTTGCATTGCTTTTCTAAAATTAATGTCTAGCCTTAGATCACCTAGTCTGTCCAACATAGAGAATTTAATTCAGAAAGACCGTCTTGACTGAACAATTTTGGTTGGTCACTTTACACATGCAGGCTTCATCATCTATCGTTCAATGATCCAATAAATAGAGTGGTCTTGTATTTCTGTTATATACTAAGAACAACGTTAGGATCAGAGACTATATAGTGGGCATTCTAAAACACTACCATAAGGCTAAATGAAATCTTCTACACTTCCTAAATCAATGCTCTTCATATCTTAGCAAAGGAAAAAAAGACAATATAGTATAATATTATAGAAAGAACACAGAATTTTTAATTAAAGAAAATTGAGTTTGAATCCAACAACTGTAATTTCTTACCTATCTTCAAATAATTAAAATCTATAGCCCCATGTTTCTAAAATAGGAATTAAAATAGCTAAATTACAGGGTCATATGACGATTTACTGTGGTGACACACATATAGTGCCAAGAACAAAGCAGGTACTTGGTAAATAATTGCCCTTATAAAAAAAATGTCATTCTTAATTATTATTTCAAGATATTACAGGGGCATAAATGTTTTTGGTTGCATAGATTGCTTTTATTATACTTGAGTCAGGGTTATAAGGGTGCCCATCACACAGATAGTGTTCAGTGTACACGTTAGGTAGATTTTTGCACATCCCCTCCTCTGCCATCACCTCTGCTTGATTTCCACTGAGTTTTACTGCCCTCTTTGCATATGTATGCTCATTGGTTAATTCCAATTTATTAGTGAGTACATGTGGGCTTTGTGTTTCTATTCTTTAGATACTTCACTTAGGATTATGGCCTCCAATTTCATCCAAATATTTGCAAAAGGCTTTAATTCATCCTTCTTCATGGCTGTGCAGTATTCCATAGTACGCATACGTGACATTTTCTTAATCCACTCAGATTGTTAGAAACCTGGGTTGATTCTATATTCTACATCTTTGCAATTGTGAATTGTGCTACAATAAACATTCAAATGCAGGTGTCTTTTTGATTAAAGGGCTTCTCTTCCACTGGGAAAATATCCAGTAGGGTGATTACTAGATCAAATGGTAGGGTTACATTTAGGTCTTTGAGGAATGTCCATACTGTTTTCCATAGA
>CAUYRT010061484.1:0-15272 GCA_963574885.1 Lepilemur ruficaudatus
TCTATATATTTTTAGTTGGCCAATTAATTTCTTTCTATTTTATAGTAGAGACGGGGTCTCGCTCTTGCTCAGGCTGGATTTGAACTCCTGACCTTGAGCAATCCACCCGCCTCGGCCTCCCAGAGTGCTAGGATTACAGGCATGAGCCACCGCGCCCGGCCTAAGTTTCTATATTTTATATTCTATGTATCTTGAAAACCACTGTCTTAAGGAATACAAGGCACTTCAAGAAAAGGTCATGCAGGACATAAAGCTTCAAGACAACTGACCATGCTATTGTGAATACTCTCATTTATATGCCTCTGTCTTAAATACCCTGCAAAAAGCAATAAGGATAGATTCTTTTAAATGATCTTAATGTGCAGTACTATGAACAATACTAACACAGGAATCATTCTAACACAGAAAAGCACAGACTCTAAAATTAATACTCCAAAGAACATACTTACTTTTGTTGGCAGCCACTCATCAAGTCTCTTATCCAAAACTATATCATAGCAGAAGGCACCAGCAATTACTGTAAATATAATCAAAATAAAAGGCAAAGTCAAATCTACCCTAACAGAAAGTTAAATTTGCAACAACTGAATATTTAGACCATCAAATGAAGAGTTAGCAATCTATCCCAACTCTACGAATTATAAAACTGTTGCTATTATCTCAGCTGCCTGTGAGACCTATATCAAATTTCTCCCACCCAAAAAATTAACTCACCTTTTATTAACCCCAAATCACCAATGTTTTAAGCATTCAAGTTTTATTTAGGAATACTAGTACTATAGAGATTTTAAATAGTTAGGAGACATAAAAATCCCAGAAGAACAAGATATTTAGTAAGTAGATGGATGACTAAATGGATATGAAATATTGAATTTCTATTATAGCTCCTAAATATCTCCATTTTTGTTGTTTTGCTCATCTTAGAATTATTTCTTGAGCTTCTTTTAAATATTTTTGGTGTACATACTTTTTTTAAAAAAATTATACGAATGATCCTACTATACATGCTATTGCAAAATATTAGTTTTAGCAAAATTACAAAGAAGCTGAATGATTCCACCTCACCACAGTGGTGTCCCTCTCCAGACTCACGGTCATTTCTGGTGAAACAATATCACCTAAGCACAGCTCTTTCCAGTAGTCTACTTATATTCCCATTTCCTTGTCCTCCACACAGTAAATTTGGAAATAAATGCTTAAAGTGGTAAGAAATAAACACTGACACAACGTAATTCCATGAAATTCATATTTGAGAAACATTGTCCACTAGTTCTATCATGTTAAAGATTACTTCAAAGATTACCTCCAAAGATTACTTCATATTGAATCATAATAGGATGGATTTTGTAACCCACAATAAATGAAACACATGTAAATGGTAATTTATATTAGATAAAATTAAAAATAAACTCTATAAATCAAAAATAGGCACCAAAATATTCAAGGATTACAAAAATTATATATATTTATATGTGTACATTACCAGGAATTTCTGGAGCTCTAACCAAACTGACCACATATTCATCTTTGAATGCCCTCTCTATTACACAGCCCATCATCATGGCACAAGAACGCCAGTAAGCCTAGCAGGGAAAGAAAAATACACACGAACACGATACACAGTAAGATTCACTAAAGTTTCTACAATATGAAAATTTAAGTCAACCTTTGACTTTGGAAGTATTTCTCATATATTTGTTCTCAGCATGCAACAATAGTTACCATCAAGCCATGACATTACCTCTACCAGGTAAAAACCAGGAAAGAATGAAACATCAACTTCACTCTGTTAACAATGTTTCTGTGTAAGATATGAGATGATATAAGGGCTATCAACCAATAGATAGTTTTACTATCAAATAGTATTTATTTTCAACCCAGGATAAAGTAAACTTGTTAAAGTAGTGCTAAAATAAAATAAATACATTAACATACAACTGTTTATACCATTTATACAGAGAAAAACTCAACCTTTAAGAATTACTTATGACTCCTATACTATACCTAACATCGTAACACATTAGTCAAGTTATCGTATTTATAACAGAGTAGCCTCACCACTAACTGGGCTTTCATTTTATTAGCGCATTGTGATTCATGGACATGCCTGATACAGATATCCACACAACGACCTTATCGAATTCACAAGGAGAAACATGTATCCTGCACCATTCCTGCTCATGTTAGTCCCCTGACTGACATTACTCTGAGCAACTGACTTTCATAAGCTCTTCTCCACATCTGAGGACTACAAGAGTGAGGTCACTTGGCTGTGTGTGGCAGAGACTGCTCCACTGTGCATTCTATGCAACCACATTGCATTAAAAATAAGTACAAAGCCAGGCCTTGAAGGCAAGTAGCAAAACGTACTTCATCTATCCTACTTAAACGTTTTTAAATGTTTGTTGAACTCCAGTCAGGATGCCTAGGTTCAAATCTGGGCTCCGCCACTTCCTAAACCAGTAACACTGGGCAAGATGCTGAACCTCTCTCTCCTTGTCGCAGTTTACTCATTAGGAAAATGGGGAGAACAGCACCTACTTTGTAGAGTTTGTAGGAAAATTAAACAAGTTATTATCTGTAAGTCACCGAGAACCGTGCCTGACACATAACATATATTTAATTTTTATCATTTCTATCATTTTCTTGTTTAAGTATTTCATTTCAACAAATATTTATTAAACACCGACTGTATGAAAGTCAAGGACTAGGTCAAATAAGGGAAATGGTCCCTGTCTTCACAGAGCCAAGATTCTAATGCATTAGACAGTTTACGTTACAAGACAAAATTAAAACAGCATTATCTAGGGACTAGCCAAGTGCTGGAAAACCCTAGAGAAAAGAATTAATCCTGAAAAGCAGAAACCTAGAAGATTCCACAGAGCAGATGGCATTTTAATTGAATTATAAAAGACAAACAGGATTTTAACAAGGAGGAAAGACAATACTGGTTCAGTGTGGAAGAAAGAGCATCAACAAAAGCAAGGAGGATAACACGGCACAGACCATTAGTGACCAAGCATTCTAAGGTGGCTGGAACAAAGAGGAAGTGGAAAGATACAGTGGGAGGCAAAGCTGGAAAGGCAGGCTGGGGGCAGATTATGCAGAACCTGGAAAGTCATGTGAATGTTATGAGGTAGACATGTTCTTCAGGGGTACGTAACATGATCCTTAGTCATGCCACTCAACAGAACTCTTACAGGACTGTGAAGAAAGACTTTAAATACTAAAAAAAGGGGGAGGGGGAGTGGCCAGAGTTAAAAAGTTATTGAAACCATCCAAAGAATATGGTCAAAGGCTGAATTTAAGCAGAAGCAGTGGAAATGGAATCACCCATAATACGGAAGATAATTAATAAACATAAGTTGAACAAAGATATGAATGTAAGACATGTCATACAGTTTTCTCAATCCAAAATACAGAGAAATGGATAACACTGGTGTTTTCTGAACTATGAAAGTACCTGATCTAACAAGTAAAACACTATCTAGTACAGTACAACATTTGAATGTGGCCATATTTTTACATTTTACACTCCACAGAATATAGGTTTTAGTAAAAAGGAGAAGGAAAAACTGGGAGAGGAAAAAAAGAATGCAGAGACAGAAATACCTTATTCACTTCTCTTGGATCATCATCTTTGAAAGTAAGAAATTTAATTTCACAGGACTTGGTCAAAGGCTTATACATGTCCCAAGGCTGTCCGTCCACCAGAGCCAGAATGGACTTCTTGCAGTACCACTCACTTAAATCTAAAATTAAAAATAAATTGATAATCTAAAGCTAATAAAATCCAAAGTGAAAAGTTACATGTTAATGCTTCATTAAGGAGTAAAACAATGGAAAGGCAAGATTCTGAAGATTGTCTCTTTTGGGAAAAAAAAGTATTAAATATTACATCTATAATCAATAAAAAAATAATACCCAATACATTCAAAGTATTGTTATTAACAAAATTACCCAAACCATTTACAAAAATCATTAGGATTAAATCTAGTTTGATCTAGTTTGATCTAATTTGTAAATTTTTTTTTTATTTAGTAATCCAGCTTTAATGGCACTAAGGAAAAACTCATGTCAAACAAGTTCAAAGGTCCACAAAAATCAGTTACTTTTGGACATTAATACATCTAATTAAAAGTAGTGTAAGATAGTAAGTTAATTACAAGAAACTTTAAAATCTCTCATAATTTGTCAATTATTAATAAAACATTTTTTTAAGAGCTAAATATTTGGAGAACATAATCATGGATATACTTGGACAGTGAACATATAACTTAGAAGAAAAGGGAAAATAATACACACCCACATAAATCTGTTCTAGATTGGTTTTTGGTCTTACTCTCAAACCGTCTCTTCCATGACATAAACTCTTCAAGTTAAATAGTGTAGTTATCATTTCTTAATTATTAATGTGAATACACATATAAGGCAACCAGTTGTGGTCTGTTCCATAACCCCAGAATGCAACTCTAAACTTGCTTAGATGTTTTGCAAGTACACAGATACTCACACAAGTGGTCAAAGTACAGGGTCTAAATTATCAGCCACTACATAAATTTTATAAAGTCAGGGATCATGTCTATTTTTGCTCATTCATAAGCATATGCAGAGCCTAGTATCAGGCCTAGAATATAGCAGGTGCTCAATAAGTTTGCTGAATGACTGAAGGCACAAATGGCAAGAAAGTCTCAGGGATAGGGGTCATGTTGAGGATGGTTCAGAAGCTTCAACTCTACATGTGATGTGTATAATGCTCCTTAAGGACCTGAGCTTTGTCTTATCCTCCTCTGTAATCCTAATGCCAATCATATAGCAGAGGTTCAAGAAATACTTGAAAACCAAATGAATAAATAATTATCATAAATACTAATTCAAGTGCCAGAGTAAAGAAATAGTGAGGGTGTACACTCTTTAGGCCAGCTTAAGCTGATAACTAAAGTTGTTAGTTTCTTAAGTGGAATCATAGCTAGTCACGCCTGAGTGGATCTGTATATTTTGAGGGCTTTCTTAAATTAAATATTACCAGTTCTATCAAAGCTACTATCCAAATATTTTGATCGAAACTAATAGAGTAGCTGTTCCCTTCATTTTCACACCAATCACACATGGGGCACAACTATCTCCCTTAAGATATGAACAAAACAAATATTTTCACCCAATCATTCACCCCATGCACATTTTCATTCACACATTTACCACATGTACATATAAATGTAAACAAAAACACAACACACAGCAGAGGCAAGTGGCAGGCAGATAAAAGATGTAAGTTACGCTATACAGTGAAGAGGGAGAAAGAAAAAGGTGGCAAAAAGCAGGTCATCTAAGACCACAGCAAGCCCTTTATCCCCAAATCCTTTAATGAGACCTGCATAGTGACTGCTCCCACTACATCAGAGTCCTATCTAAAAGAGGCAAACACACTAGCAACAACACATTCGGGTCTGGCAGCACTCTGCTAGAAAAAATTTTAGTATTCTAAACAGCCAGATTCAAGCAAGCCCAAGGACAACCTGTGCACTACAGTGCCAACCTAGCAATACCCCTTAGTACCCTTCAGAGCTAACGAGGCATTGAACAGACAATAAGGTGTCAAAGGAGAACTTCTGGGAAGTTCAGGGAGCAATCACATCTTGTCTCCTGCACTGGCTCCTCCGCACAGCTCAAGTAAAATGGCCACAACTGTATCCTGATTCCGATACTTACGCATGGCACAACTATAAGGAGTTGAAATATTTTTATTCATCACGAAGATAGTGCCAGGGTCAGTTTTTCCAACATGTGTAACTTCTATTTTCTCAGTTCGGGGAGTTAATGATAACTGCCTGTTTTTTTCCTTATTAAAGAGATCATTCCGCATTTCTGTCAATTCCGTTGGTGACAGCTGAGAAGCTGGTGATGTTGCTACAAATCCTGTGGAGAAGTTACAATAAGTATGAAAATAGAAAAATATAAATAATTGCACTGCCTATCCCCAACCAGCTCCACTGCCACATCATCATCCTCTTACAACAAGGAAAGATAAGAGGCAACAGAATTTTAAACTTCATTCGCCAAAAATGCACTTATAGGTCAACTTAAATTGCTTTCTAATACCAACAATTAAAACTCCAACGGAAGAAACGCAGCTGGCACATGCAGCTGGCCCAGATCTGCACCTCTACTTTAAATTTGCTCTTTCACATCAGATCTCTATCTCCCACCAATCTCCTCTGCGGAATTTCAATCTCTGCTTTACAGTAGGGACAAAAAGTAACCAGGAAGCGAAGTCAAAACTAAACCAAAGTCACTGGGAGGGTGAGCAAAGTGGTCGGTTTGAAAACGTCTGAAGGACAAGGAAACTTCAGCATACTAAAGTTCCCACACCGAAACCATCAATATCCAGGACAAGAAATGCTGAGCTTTGTTTTCCAAACCCCAGAATCAGGAGACTTGAAAAGGACGAGTATTCCCAGGCGAAGACAAGGACGTATTCGCCCGGGACGTGGGTTCCTTCCTGGAAGTACCCCAAGCTCTTGCCGCTGCCCCTGCCCTCTGGCAAGCCCTCGCTCCCACAGATTTCTCCTCCCAGGCTGAGAGGGGGCAAGTGCCGCGGGGTGAGGGAGAGGGTGCGCCGAGAAACCCTTCTCCTTCCTCGGTCCGCAGAACCTCCCAGGACCCGCTTCAAGCCCAATGTGGACAGACACCACCCTCTAGGCCTCGCTCCCCGTCTCCACGGCCTCTGAAACTCACTCCAGCCAGCCCTGCCACCAGGAGCAACCCGCCAGAGGCGCAGTCCTCGGACCCCCATGGCCATCGCCTCCATCGCAGTCGTGAAGACCCGGACGCACAGGTCCCTTTCAGTCCTCTTCCCCCGGAAACTGAGCGCGCACCCAGGGTTCCGTATGACAATTCCGTTCCGGACCCGGCGCTCGGGCTGCGCGCCGCCACTAGGGGGCGCGTTCGCGCCTAGCTGAGGATTAATTGGCTGAGGTCCGGCGTCCCGGAGCGGGGACATGTTCCCCGGCGCGGTGGTGGCCCAGAGCTGCTGGGCCCCAGGGTGGTGGTCCCGCCACCTCGTGGGCTCTGCAGCGAAGTAAGTGTCTCCTTTGCGGAGACAGAGTCCCACAGACGCCATCACCCTCAACCCTTGGCAAAAACCTTGCTTCCTAAAAAGAAAATACGGATTTCGGGGCGAAAAACTGGGGAAAGAAGGCTCCTACTTATCCTTGCATGGGCTGGAGTGGGTCTGCGCCTGGGTTCTCCGTTTAATCGTTTAATTGGCCGTGTTAATATAGCCCTTGAAACACGTCCGGTTGGCACTGGAGGGAACTTCGAATGCCGTAGAGCTCTTTACAAACGATACAGTTGAGTTCATATAGTCTCTATAGAGACTGTAGTAAAAGGCATCCCGGGGCGGAATTTTTGTCTCTTGTCCGCTGATGTTTCCCAAGTGCCCAGAACAGTGCCTGGCACACAGCACACACAGCTCGGTAGATATTTGGTGAATGAATGAATGCCTTTGCAAAAGAAAAAAGAAAAGAAAAGAAAGAACTCCAGCGCAATTGACATTTAATCCCTTTGTCGTATCAGGACATTATTGTTATCTGAAGTAATCATTCCGTAGGTAAAGTATGGAAACGTTTTATTCCAAGTTGTTTAAGGCTGTATAGGTTACAAATTCAGCCCCACTGCCTTTTCCCCCAACTCTGTGCTTGGACTTGCAATTGGGTACTTGGCCACCAGGTGGAAGTGCCGCCTAACGTGCAAATGCTATGATAAGACTACTCAGCCCAAATTTTGCCTTCACAGTAACTGAGCAGGGAAAGTGTATCTTCACTTTTTAAAATGAGAAATGTAGGTAAGCTTGGATTGAAATGCAGTCTAGGCCGGGCGCGGTGGCTCACGCCTGTAATCCTAGCACTCTGGGAGGCCGAGGCGGGAGGATCGCTCAAGGTCAGGAGTTGGAAACCAGCCTGAGCAAGAGTGAGACCCTGTCTCTACTAGAAATAGAAATTAATTGGCCAACTAAAAATATATAGAAAAAAAATTAGCAGGGCATGGTGGCGCATGCTTGTAGTCCCAGCTACCTGGGAGGCTGAGGCAGGAGGATTGATTTAGCCCAGGAGTTTGAGGTTGCTGTGAGTTACTCTGATGCCACAGCACTCTAGCCGGGCAACAGAGCAAGGCTCTGTCTCAAAAAAATAAAATAAAATAAACCCAGTGTACATTTTACTAGGCCATCTCTCGTTTAAGACCCTATTTCCAACCACGAAATGTACCTATATACTCATATGAAGGGAGTGTCTTTTGCTTCCTTTGTAACTTTGCATACGATTGCCTTAAAAGCTTTTTGTTAAAAAAAAAAAAAAAAAGCTTTTCGTTTCACTAGTCTTTTAGAGACTGTACCCATTTAACCCCAGCTAGAAACAGTATATAATTGCCCTTAGAACATTTTACAGCAACATTAAGCAAAGCTTCTGAACATAAACTTAAGCAAGTTCTAATCTTAAACGCGTTGGAGGCACGTAATTGGAGCTCACCAGTATCACAGAAATTAACCTGCTTGGAAGGTTGTCACTAGTGATAATGGCCAACAAATATTGAATATTTGCCAATCACAGAGCTGAGTTTATTAATTTTCACAGTCTACCTGAGCAATAGGCATAATAATCTTTATTTTCCAGGAAAGGAAATTCAGGTTTGGAGAGCTTGAGACACACCCAAGGTAATCTTTGGCCAAGAATTCTGCCCCGCCTGCCTACCCCCAGCAAAATATTTCCTTCTTCTAAAACACCTCTCTTGCTTTCTTTATCAATCATCTCCCCAAATCTTAGTCTGACTCTGTCAATCTCTCTGCCAAATAAAAAGAATCAGGTCAGTGACAATAAATATCTAAGAAAAGCCTGGAATGTTATTGTGCCAGAAAGTATGGAAATACAGACAGACAAAAACATGTTAAAAGAACACAGGATCCAGGATGAAGGGGCTGCCATTGTTCAAATTTGGACAGTTTGAACAACAATAGAATGATGATAAAAGATTGTAACATATATTTTAAATACCCATGAATCCATAGTGATACTCAAAAATAAATGGGGGCAGAGAGTGGATGAAAAGTTTCCTTTATAGAAGAATGCCTGATAATAAATGTAGTGAGAAGTGTGGAATGGGGAAAATTACCATTCTATGACTACCAATGTAATAATTGGTATAGGAAGGGGTTATCAATGGATGCTAAAATCAATGGAGAAAGTTTATTGGGAATTAAGATATTTATATAGTCTAAGTATCACGTAACATGTAACTGTCTAAACAAAGGAATAAATAAATAAAACCTTTTCAATGGACAAATCTGATGGATATCACCTTAACACAGCGTCAAACTGATCCTCACTCAAAATGGGACAATCTGACATTGTGTGTGCTTCCCCTTTGTGATATAAACAATATCGTCTATGTAGTAGTCCTAACATATGTAACCAGAATCTAAAGAATTATGAGGAAGTCAGACATATCCAGAAAGTGATACGTTTTATAAAACAACTGACCTGAACTCAAAAATATAAGTTTCATGAAAGGTGGGCCAAAAAAGGTCAGGCCACTGTTCTGAATTAGGAACTAAAGAGACATACAGCTAATTGCACTGCTTTTCCTCACTTGGATCTTGGATCAGAAAGAAATAAAATTTACAAAGGTATCACTGTAACAGAGAAATTTGAATATAAATATAAATAATATTGTATCAATGTTATATCTCTTGATATAATAATAGTATCATGGTCATATAGGAGAGTTTTTTTGTTTTGTTTTGTTTTGTTTTTTGAGACAGAGTCTCACTCTGTTGCCCCTGCTGGAGTCCCGTGGTGTGTCAGCCTACCTCACAGCAACTTCAAACGCCTGGGCTCAAGTGATCCTTCTGCCTCAGCCTCCTGAGTAGCTGGAACTACAGGCATGCACCACCATGCCCAGCTAATTTTTTCTATTTTTGGTAAAGACGGGGTCTCGTTCTTGCTCAGGCTGGTCTCGAACTCTTGAGCTCAAACGATCCGCCCACCTTGGCCTCCCAGAGTGCTAGGATTATAAGCATGAGCCACCATGCCCAGCCAGAGAATTCTTGTTTTGTTATATTTTATTTATATTATATTTTATATTTTAATATGTTAAAATATTTAGGGGTAAAAGTATCATTATGCCTATGACTAACTCTCAAAAGGTTCAGTAAATATTGAAAGAAGAAGCAAGAAAAATATAGCAAATGTGGCAAAATGTTAATAATTGGTAAATCTAAGTAAGGTTGATAATTAGACTACTTCAACTTTATTCTGAAATTTTTCAAAATAAAAAGTTTGGGGAATAAACACAGTGGCTTTCACCATGAAAACTTGTTTCACTCACATTACCTGCCAATAGTAGCAGCTACCAGCTAACTGTGGCTCTGCAAATTTATTCCAGAATCCAGGTTCTAGAAGTAGGCAATGATCATCTGGGACACTGGCTCTTAAAAGCTCTGCTCAGACTCATCTAGGTCTCAGCCACTCAAAGTCACCTGGCCCAGCAAGTCTCATGGCCAAGACCAATGTCAGTCAGGTGGGAGGTATATGCCTCCTGCAGGGAGCCCATGGATGAGGTTACAGACTTCTCATTCAAGAAGGGAAGGAAATCATTGGAATCAAGAATCCAATAACAAGTAATCTCAAGATCACAAAGATGAGCTGGGACTCAAACTCAGACCAGTTATCTCCAAAGCCTAAGCTTTCTTTTTTCTCAAATTCATATACTTTTTCAATCCAAACGTTTGATTTTACATTTTCAAATTGTTATGCATTTACTTCTTGAAAAATCAAAAATATATATATTATTAAAAGGCGCAAAGTGAAAAGTTTCCCTCCTAGCTTTTTTTGCTGTTCACAAATTTTTGCCAAAACCCCTCACAGGATACCACTGTTATTAATTTCTTCAATATCCTCAAGAGTTCTCAATGTCTCTACCAGCTGATCTCAATATATAGTCTTAT
Organism: Lepilemur ruficaudatus; assembly: GCA_963574885.1. Classification (NCBI taxonomy): domain Eukaryota; kingdom Metazoa; phylum Chordata; class Mammalia; order Primates; family Lepilemuridae; genus Lepilemur; species Lepilemur ruficaudatus. Next base: position 11,000 of record CAUYRT010061484.1, read on the forward strand.
TTTCTTCCTTTTTGATCCAAAATGCAACGTATCAAATACATGTTCTGTGCCTTGCAAACCTGTGCTTTTAATCAGTTTGTGTTCGTTCAGGTCCTCTGGGGAACAGAGCCAAAATAGAATTTAATACACAAGGATTTTATCTGGGTAAATGCTTGTGAGGGAATAGGGGAAGGCATCCAGGTTAGGCTGACCCCACGTGAAATAGAGAAGGTAGGAAGATTGAATGAAAACATTCTTGATTGCCCATACAATCTAAAGAATGTTCGTGAAGGGCATCAGGAGAATCCTCAAAGCTAAAGTGGGCGTACCTCAGTGTCCCCACCATGCTCAATCGTTGAATGGGAACAGACCATGGGAAACAGAAAGCTTGACTGCCTCAGAGCAAACACAGCGACATTCAGATCTTGGCAGCTGGGGCCCTGGGTCAGTTACGCTTCCTGTATTTATAGGTCTATGAAGCACATAAAATAAGCTGTATTTCAGGAATCAAAAAATATTGAAGCGTTTGGTATGCATTTTACGTGTCCTGCATAATAAACAGTCACACACATTTGTATCAATTATCTCATATCAGGGCTCAATGCCCTCCACTTCCACCTGAGGACAGGTGCTCCCACTGCTGTGAAGTTGTGGGGAACCTGCAGCCTTCTGATTTCAAGATTGTGCTTTTTTAAGCACAAAAGGAGGCAAGAAAAGCTTCATCTTTCTCTGCTTGCACCCGTTTTAATAAGAGGATTTGTTCTGTCAAATTTGGATTCAGTCAAAAGGCCACACTTAAGGACCTAGAAAACCACACATCACCTTAAGGCTGCAGGGTGGCTGTCGAAAATAAAGATATGCACATAGTTCTCTTTCTCAGCTATCATTCCTCCTTAGACCACCCCTTTTTCTTCCTTACACCATAAGAAAGTCTTGCCAATTCTTTCCTAATAGCAAAGAGAGAACCAAGGATACAGATCACCAAGGTATAGAATTTCTTATAAATAACTTACAAGTTAAAATAAATAACTTATTTATTCTTATAAATAAATTTTTGTTTCATTTTACAAAAAACTACAATAATATATGTATATATGTGCATATATATATGAATTGTGTTAAGAAAGTAATTTTTTGCTTCCAGCCCTCATTAATAAAGACCAAATAATGTTTATTTAAAATCATGATGATCCAGCAAGTATTGAAAATATAAATTAAATCACAAGTTGAAGGGATAGTACAGACCACTTATTCCACTCGCCTCACTTGTAGATGGAGAAGATGAGTTGCATAGAGGATAGTACTTGGTTCAAGGTCCTACAGAATGCTAGGGTAGCATCTGGGATCACTGGAAACACCAGGGCACGCAGAAAATGCCAGGACTCCTGAAATTGGCATGCGATACTTAAAATCCTTTGAATCATCCCACCCGGCAGCAGCCACACCAAATCCTTCATTTCATAGTTTAGGAAACACTGCAAGAATTCTCCTCCCATTTGCTTAGAAATTCAAAGATGAACTAATCCCTCAAACATATGTTAACATGGATTTTCTTTGATGAAAAGGGACAGATACATTCTCCAGAATTAAGCTCTTACTTCAGTCCCCCACCCTATTTCAGAGCAAGAAACCCTACTAGACTAACTACATGCTCATTTAGAGTCTTTCAGGATCGGGGTTCATGGCTCCTGGGTTGTAGGGTGAGAATTGGTTAAGGTAAGGATCTTTGGTAAAACAAGATACTTTCTTCTGGAACCTCTTTCCCTTAATTACACATAAATTTTTTTCTATTTTTTATTGTTGCTTTAAATTCCAGACCAGCCCTGCCTTATTCCTAGTCCCTTAGCTATGACACTTGCCTGCCCTCCCTCCTCTCCCCACCATCCAATCTTGATTTACCCTGGGAACAACACACAGCTGGGTCCTGATCACCCAAGAGCCACCCTCACCCACTAACTCATAAAATGTAGAACAGTGAAGGATAAACGCCTAGGTTAGGTCCCAGCTCTCCACTTCTCAGCACTATGACCTCAGACAAGTTGGGCTGTAATTTACTTAACCGTACTCTCTCTCTAATGTACACTTAGGATATTTAAACTATTTTGCTGTGGTGAGCATCTATCTAGTATCTGTGCACTGATGTACTTCTTCAGAAGAGGTTCTTAGCAGTGGAAATGCTTGTCAAGAGTACACACATTTGAGATTTTGATAAGGACTGCCAAAGTGTCCATTAAAGTCATTAACATACAAGACACAGCAGAGATATGTTTACTTCAGATGATAGTTGTGAATATTATCCTAGTGGTAAAAGGCTACACTTTATCCATCTTTGAATTTGTCACTGAGGTCTAGGGTCACACCTTTCAATCTTCCACCTTTCCTGTTTCATATGCAACAGTTTTTCAAACCTTACCTGGCACTCACCTATAGGGGTCTTCACAGAAAATGCAAACCCAGAGCCAATAATTTCAATTTCATGTCAATCTCTGGTCCAGCGGGCTTGGTTTTATCTCTAAATCCTATTATTACTTTTTGTACCACACAATTACATATCTTTATCTGAATGAGTTGATCTAGCTGGACTTTTCTTAGTACTTTCCTCCTTATTCCCTCTTTCTTAACTGTTTTTACATTTTTTACTGTTTTTTTCCTTGCATTACACAAACAACATATTCTCCCTATAAAAATTCAAACAGGAACATATAAAGAGTAAACATGAAAGCCTTCTTTCTCAATCTTGCTTTACTCTCTATCTATATATCTATACCTGTATCTCAAATATTATCTTTTCAGTTCATTATACTTCAATTTAATATCAAACTGCTCCACAAAGATGTTACTTGGGTTGTTCAGATAAATCCCCAAGTAGAAGTAGCAAGGCAATGAGAAACAAGGACAATAAGACTAAAGAAATATTAACTCCCTGAGCAATTTTCTCTGTGACAACTGTGGGAGTATTTTGATAACTGTTGGCAGCAGGGTACTGCATGTGATGTGGGGAAGGAAACCTTGGCAGTCGAACAAGCAAATGGTTTGGCGACAGTTTATTAAATTTCTGCCATGCTTGCAAATGCCAGTAGCAATTTCTCAGACTGCAGAATTGTTACATGTGACAGGTTTGAGAATGTTTCACAATTGTCATCACATAATTCATCCTTCAAAATTAAAAACTATAAGAACACTTTGAATAACTGTCACTACTAAAGCAAAAGCTCTACTAGTATTTGACGTGCGTATTTTGGGTGCTACTCTGCCATAGAATCTGAAGGTAAGAAAAGCATCCAAGTAAAATTATATGTAATTCAGTCTCACTAGTAGGTTTCTATCAGACTGTTAAATCTTCTTTAGGCAAAAATAATAATCCCTACTTCTTCCTATATTTATAGCTATAAATGCCTACATTTTAAAAGATTTCAAATCAATATCTAACACTACACCTTAAGGAACTAAAACAAGAAGAGTAAACTAAACCCAAAGCTAGTAAAAGGAAGGAAATGACAAAAATTCAAGCAAAATCCAGTGAAATAGAGATTAGAAACATGATACAGAAAATCAATAAAACTAAAAGTTGATTCTTTGAAAATATAAACAAAATTGGCAAACCTTTAACTAGACTGACAAAGAAAAGAGAAAATACAAATTTCTAAAATGAAGAATGAAAGAGGGCACATTACTACTAATCTTATAGAAATAAAAAGGATTATAAGGAAAACTATGAACAACTATATGCCAACAAATTAGATAACTTAGATGCAATGCATAAATTCCTAGAAAGACACAACTACCAAAACTGACAGAAGAAGAGACAGAAAATCTGAATAGGCCTATAACAAGTAAAAAGCTCAAATTAGTAATTTTTAAATTTCCCACAAAATAAAAGACCGGGTCCAGATGGCTTTACCAGTGAAGTCTGCCAAACATTCAAAGGAGAATTAATGCCAATTCTTTATAAACTCTTCCAAAAGATAGAAGAGGAGGGAACACATTCTAACTCATTTTATGATGTCAGAATTACCCTGGCATTACCAAAACCAGACAAAGACATCACAAGAAAAAACCAAAACAAAACTGTAGACCAATATCCCTTAGGTGATATAGGTGCAAAAATTCCTCAATAAATACTTGCAAATTGAATCTAGCAGAATATAAAAAGATCATATACCATGACCAAATAGGATTTATTCCAAGAATATAAGAGTGGTTTAATGTATGAATATCAGTGATGTATAATACACTGTATAATACAGAATAGAAACTACATAATTACTTCCATAAATACAGAAAAGATATTTGA
>CAUYRT010061486.1:0-27748 GCA_963574885.1 Lepilemur ruficaudatus
CCAGCTACTCGGGAGGCTGAGGCAGAAGGATTGCTTGAGCCCAGGAGTTTGAGGTTGCTGTGAGCTAAGCTGACGCCACGGCACTCAGTCTAGCCCGGGCAACAGAGTGAGACTCTGTCTCAAAAAAAAAAAAAAAAAAAGAGGAACCTACAAAAAAACTGTATGATAAAACACATATACATACAAATATTTTAAAAAGAGAGGTTTTCGGGATGATTGCTTCTTCCTTCATTCCAAATACAGATAGTCCCAGGTTACATATGAGACATATTCCTGAGAATGTCTTTAGGTCAGATTTGTATGTAACTTTGATCCCTGATTATATATATGGTAATAATAATAATACTATAATGGCTCATATGTGGTAATAATACAATGTAATACTGTAATAATGATATCCCTATACTGTAATAATAAGTTACAGAAACTGCTGTGCTCTTTTAATTCAAACAAACAGAATATAAACTCATACAAAAAATTGAGATAGGAGAAATTTCAAAAAAGAATATTGAAGTTTAACACTCACCTAATGTTGGACCACACTAGGCTAATAGGAATGTTATGCTAACTTTGATCTTCTCACCTAATCAATAATAACCTTTCCGTTTCAACAGTTAATCCACTACACTGCTTAGTAATAACTGATGCTTTCATTGAAGCACTGTCTTTTACATGTCCATTATTCTCACTTAATCCTTTATAATTGTTCTGACAGTGGAGTGACTGAAGCCTAATGCTTTCCCAACAAATAATGGCAGCCAGCCATTCTCCAAACACTTAATTATTTCTACTTTCATTTCCATTGTAATCCCCTTTCTCTTTGCTGCAGTCTCACCTGGACTTGCAATGGACTTTCACTTTGGAGGCATGGTCATAAGGGTAAACATAAACTCACAAAATCCAATTAAAAAGTTAAGATGAAAATGATGCTGTGCATAAGCAACCATATAAACAAGGAGACTAGCCGCTAGCATAAAGATGCAGTGCCAGTGAACCACTTGTGCAATGTGTGTTTGTTGACATGTGCAGAAGAAACTGGTTCCCAAACTATTAATTTTTTAGTTATTAAAGTACCCTTATGGAGAGCCTTGGGAGCCTGTCAGTAAGTATGGAACACCTTAAGTTAGTTCATCCATAACCCAGGGACTGACTTGCCTGCGTTCTCCAACTTTCTTATTTATGTGATTTTGAAGTTAAAAAGTTAAATTAAAAACTTAATTTAAAAGCTAAAAACCATACAATTTTAAAAGTTAAAAACTGAAATGATAAAAGAGTTTTGAAAGTTAAGAAGAAAAATTATATAAGTATGTGAGAAATATGAATAAAGCTGTTGTATATGTTTAAACTTTTATGATTAAAAGTACTAAAAACTAGCTGGGTGTGGTGGCTCATGCCTGTACCTCCTCATACCTACTTGGGAGGCTGCAGCAGGAGGATTGCTTGAGCTCAGGAATTCAAGGTTGCAGTGAGTTCGAGGCTGCAGCTGTGATCTCCCCACTGCACTCTAGCCTGGGTGACAGAGCTAGACCCTGTCTCTAAAAAAAAAAAAGTTTAAAAAAAAAGTACTGAAAACTTATAAGAGTTTAAAGTTAAAAAATTTGAACTTTCTTAGATAATTTAAAAGCTTTAAAAATTCAAATATTCTATGTAAGGGATGATAAGCTTTTAAAAACTTTTATGAAAAATTAAAGCAGTTCATAAGCAAACAATATTACTAAAATGAGCTAAGATGGAGATGATCCTCAGGGTGATAATTAAATTCAACTGATATATTCATGAATATAAATGAAGCCAGAAACTTCTGCTTGGGGAAAGAAAAGGCTTTCTGTGAAAAGGATGAAATGGGGATAGAAAACAAAAAGAGTAAGTATAAAAGTACTTTCTTCTAATGGGGGTACAATCATAGGGATTTTATATTCAAGGCAAAAACATCCTTGATAGCTATTTCTTTCTTGCTTTCGTATACCACATATACTTAATTAGGAACTCATATAAAGAAAGATTAAGCAGGAATCTTTTTAAAATAGATTAAAATTTCTCAAAGGCTTAAAATAAAAATGGCTAGACAAAGTGAACACAATAACTATTGTTAATACATAAATAAGTTTCCAAAGAGCCCTTAGACAAACAAAATATTCTGAAAGGAAATAAGTTTCTAAGACAAACATCTGGGCCAGGCGCAGTGGCTCAGGCCTATAATCCTAGCACTCTGGGAGGCCAAGGCGGGAGGATCACTTGAGGTCAGGAGTTCATTTCTAAGCTAAGATTGATTATAAGTCAATTCAGGAAGAATCAAATGCTGGAAATAAAGAATCAAAAAGGTACCTAGGCACTTTTTGTTTTCCTTTCTCTCCCTTCCTTTCTGTTTCCCTTTGTAATGTAATTTGGCCAAAGTTATTCAACATAGCTGTCTCTATGGTAAAATTTGTTTTTTACAATAAACGAGTGTAGAAAATGACATTTAATATTTAACAATAAAGTGTTTTATCTTAAACATGAACAGTCTTGACCTCTCATGCTTGTAAAACCGTAAAAAATAAAAATATTCAACAAAAGAAACTATCACAGCTTCAAAGAATCATAGTATTTCAGAGCTCTAAAAGATCACAGATTTAGTTCAAACTTTCATTGTAAAAAGGATACTTAAGTTTGTTCATTGTCATGCAGCTAGTTAGACTGATGAAGAATAGCAGTCTGGCCTTAAACAGCTCCTAGTCCAGTGCTCTTTACAGTATATAATGCTGCTTGTCTCTTTTATGAACCTGGTTTTTGTTTTTGCTTTTTTTTACCTACAGAAAGCCTCTAAAAAACAGGAACTATATTTTCTATTTTTTCTTTTTTTTACATATTCCACAGAATCAAAAGCAAAGAATCCTAAATTTAGAGAAAGAAATTCTGTTTCATGATCTTAATTCTGCTGCACACTGGCTATATAAACTTTAACAAGCAAGTTTCAGAACCTTGGTTTACTCACCCATTAAATGACAATGCACTCGTAAAATAATTTCTAAACTTTATTATGAAAATTGAGTGATTTAGAACACTTGAAAATATTTTATAAATTGTAAAGTCCTGCATAAACAAATTTTTTTTTTTATCACTAATACCTAACTAGGTGGCAAAAATAAGATTTTTAAAAATTACTGTCCAAAGATTGTGTTGGTAAGGCACAGTGACTTACACCTATAATCCCAGCACTTTGGGTGGTGCAGGCTGGAGGACTGCTTGAAGCCAGGAGTTCAAGACCAGCCTGGGCAACATAGAAAGACCCCATCTTAAGGGGAAAAAAAAAGTTAGCCAGGTGTAATGATACACGCCTGTAGCCCTAGATATTCGGAGGCTGAGGCAAGAGGATTGCTTAAGCCCAGAGTCTGAGGTTGCACTGAGCTATGATCATGCCATTGCACTCTAGCCTGGGCAACAGAGCAAGATCTTGTCACTTAAAAACATACACACAAGTATATGTATCAATAGTATTAAACAAAAGGGAAAAACAAAAGAAATGCATGGTGCACAGTTCCAGCATGTTTAAGAACTGCAGTTGTAAACAAAATTAAATGAAATTAAAAATTTAACTTAAATGAAATTTTAACTTGTTGCCTAAATTTAAACAATGAGCTATAATTAAAACAATGTATGATGTACCTAAGCACTACAACAGTGCCCCTAGGTATACTAATAGTAGATGAGGTAAAGTTTCTTGTTACAGTGAAATTTTATGTGCTAGCAGATAAACATGAGATGATAGAATTGGAGTATTACCATTTTGTAATCACTTATATCTTAATAAATTTTGACTTTTAGTATCAGTGGCTGCTGACAACACAAAAAGGCAATCATATGTATGTGCTATAAATATACCACCACCTAATAATTAAACTTGCTAAAAATATTAAATCTGAATCTGAAGAAACTGTCAATATCCAACTACTAATTTACAGAATATATAGAAGACAGAGGAACTTGTTTATAATACTGTGAGAATACAGTCAACAAAACCCAGTCTGGGGGAAGTTATAGGACACATCATCCAATATTTTCAACAGACGCAAAAAAGACGGTGAGGGAACGTGTAGATTAAAAACAGGCAAAATGGAACTATGGCACTTAGGTATATATATTTCAGTAATAAAACCATAAATAAAAGTAAGGAAGTGAGTACCAGAAAAGTCAGAATAGTGGTTTCTCTTGGTTGGGATGGGTCAGTGGAAAGGGATGGAGGGTGACGTGACTGTGAGGGACCACGTGGAGGGCTTCTGCCGTGGCTGTGTGGTGGTCGCAAGTTCATTTTGCTGTATATTTCTGAATGTATTTTTTCCCTTCAAAAATAATACTTTTAAAAAAAAATTTCAGAATTTTTCAGGGGCACAAATGTTTTGATTACTTGGATTGCTTTTGTGCTGCTTGAGTCAAACATATAAGTGTGTCCATCACCCAAATAGTGTACATTGTACCTGTTAGGTATGATTTCACCCACCTCCTCCACCCACCTCTCCTCTGCTTGATTTTTGCTGTGTTTTATCTGTGCACATGAGTGCTTATCAGTTCCAATTTAATAGTGAGTACATGTGGTGTTTCTTTTTCCATTCTTGAGATATTTCACTTAGGAAAATGATCTCTTGTTCCATCCAGATTGTTGCAAAAGGTATTAATTCAGTTTTTATGGCTGAGTAGTACTCCATGGTATAAATACTCACCATTTTATTTATCCACTTGTAAATTGATGGAAACTTGGGTTGATTACACATCTTTATAATTGTGAATTGTGCTGCAATAAATAGTCAAGTTTAAATGTCTTTTTGATAAAATGACTTTTTTTCCTTTGGGTAAATACCCAGTACTGGGATTGCTGGATCAAATTGTAGATCTATTTTAGTCCTTTGAGGAATTGCCATACAAATTTTTGTAGTGATTGAACTAGTTTGCAGTCCTGCCAATAGTGTATAAATGTTCCTTTCCCTCTGTATCCACGCCAGCATCTATTGTTTTGGAACTTTTGATAAAAGCCATTGTCACTGGGGTTAGGTCTTATCTCATTGTGGTTTTGATTTGCATTTCCCTGATGATTAGTGATGTTGAGCATTTTTTCTTGTTTATTGGCCATTATTAGTCTATCTTCTTTTGAAAAGCTTCTGTTCATGTCTTTTGCCCACTTTTAAATGGGCTTGTTTGATTTTTTTCTTGCTGATTTGCTTGAGTTCTTTGTAGATTCTGGTTATTAGCCCTTTATCAGATGTATAACATGCAAATATTCTCTCCCATCTGTAGGTTGTCTGTTCACTCTGTTGATTGTTTCCATGGCTGTGCAGAAGCTTTTTAATTTAATCTAGTCCCATTTACTTTGTTGTTGTTGTGATTTCCCTTGGGATCTTCTTCAGAAATTCTTTGCCTAGGCTGATACCTGTAAGAGTTTTTCCATCCTCTTCTAGAATTCTTATGATTTCACATCTTATGTTTAAGTCTGTTATCCATTTTAATTAATTAATTTTTGTGAGTGCTGAGAGATTTGGATCCTGTTTCAGTCTTCTACATATGGGTATCCAATTTTCCCAGCACCCTTTCTTGAATAGGGATTCTATTCCCCAGTGTATAATGTTGTCTGCTTTGTCAAAGATCAGATGGCAATATATGGATGGTTTAAATCTGGGTCTTCTGTTCTTATGGTCTATGTCTTATTTTTTGTGCCAATATCATGCTGTTTTGGTTACTATAGCCTTGTTCTATCGATTAAAGTCTGATAAAGTGATACCTCCAGATTTGTTATTTTGCTTAAGGTTTGGCTGTTTGGGCTCTTTTCTGGTTCCAAACGAAGCATAGAATTATTTTTTCTAGATCTGCAAAAAATGACATTGGTATTTTGATTGATACAGCATTGAATCTGTAAATCACTTTAGGTAGTATGGACATTTTAATAATGTTGATTCTGTCAATCCATGAACATAATATGTTTTTCCATTTGTTGACATCATCTGTAATTTCTTTCCTCAGTGATTTGTAGTTCTCTTTGTAGAGATCTTTTACCTTCTTGGCTAAATATATTGCTAGGTATTTTATTTTCTTTGTAGCTATTGTGAAAGGTATTGAATCTTTGATTTGATTCTCAGCTTGACTGTTGCTGGTGTATAGGAATTCTACTGATTTGTATACATTGATTTTGTAAACTGAGACTTTGCTGAATTTATTTATCAATTCCAGGAGTCTCTTGGTGAAATATTTGGGGTTTTCTAGATAGAAGATTATATCAGCAACCAGCAATAGTTTGACCTCTTCTCCCCATTTTAGACACTCTTAATTTCTTTCTCTTGCCTGATTGCTCTGGCTAGGACTTCATCCAGCACTGTGTTGAATAGCAGTAGTGACAGTGGGCATCCTTGTCTTGTTCCATTTCTAAGTGAGAATGCTTTCAACTTTTCCCTATTCAGTGTGATGCTTGCTGTGTGTTTTTGATATATGGCTTTTATAATTTTGAGATATGTTCCATCAATGCCTATTTTGTTAAGCATCACAAAAGGGTACTGAATTTTGTTGAATGCTTTTTTGGCCTCTATGGAGATGATCAGATGGTGTTTATTTTTGCTTCCGTTTGTGTGGTGAAATCACATTTATGTATTTATGTATGTTGATTTTTCTTTGTATCCCTGGGATGAAGTCCATTTGGTTATGGTGGATTATTTTTTTGATGTGCTGCTGAATTTGGTTTGCTAGAATTTTATTTAGAATTCTTGCATCTGTATTCATAAGTGATATTGGATAAGTGAAATAATTTCCGCAGTATGTTTACCAATTCTTTGTATGTCTGATAAAATTAAGCCGTGAAACCATCTGGTCTGGGACTTTTTTTTGTTGGAAAATTTTTTATCGCTGCTTCAATTTTGTTCCTCATTATTGGTGTGTTCAGAAGTTCTATTTCCTCCAGAATTAGCTTCGGGAGGTTGTGTGTTGCCAGAAATTTGTCCATTTTCTCAATGTTTTTGACTTTATGTGAGTAGAGATTTTTATATTAAGAGGTGATATTTTGCATTTCTGTGGTGTCAGTTGTAATATCTCCTTTTTCATTTATGATTGAGCTTATTTGGGTACTTTTCTATTTCTGGTTAATCTAGCATAGGTCTATCCATTTTGTTTATCTTTTTCAAACAGCCAATTTTTTGTTTCATTAACCTTCTGTATTTTTGTTTGTTTATTTTTTATTTCATTTAGTTCTGTGACCTTAGTTATCTTTGTTTTGCTGGGTTTGGTTTTGGTTTACTCTTCCTTTTATAGTTCCTTGAGATGATTCATTAGATGGTTGATTTGTGATCTTCTGCCTTTTTGGTGTAGGCATTTAAGGCTATAAATTTTGCCCTCAGGATTGCTTTTGCTGAATACCATAGATTTTGATAACTTGTGTCCCCTTTGTCATTTAGTCCGAGGAATCTTTTGATTGCCATCTTTATTTCCCCTTTGACCCAATAATCATTCAGCAGTAGGTTGTTCGATTTCCATGAATTTGTGTAGAATTGAGTGTTTCTGTTGGAGTTGATTTCTAATTTTATTCCACTGTGGTTTGAGAAGATACATGTTATAATTTCTATTTTTTTGAATTTGTAGAGACATGTTTTGTGGCCTAAAATGTGATCAAGCTTAGACGCTGATAAGAATGTATAGTCTGTAGTTTTTGGGCAGAATGTTCTGTAATTATCTGGTAGGCCCATTTGCTCTGGAGTGCCACTTAAGTCCAGTGTTTCTTTATTTTCTGCTTGGAAAATCTATTCAGTTCTATCAGTGGGGTGTTGAAGTCCCTGACTATTACGAGGCTGCTGTTTATCAATTTGTTTAGATCTAGAAGGGTTCGCTTTATGAATCTGGGTACACCTGTGTTAGGTGCATAATAACTATTTAGGATTGTTTTGTCTTTTTGTAGAATTGCTCCCTTTACATAATGACCATCTTTTTCTGTCTTTAGTATTGTTGATTTGTAGTATATGTTAGCTGATAAGAGAATGTTATGCTACTCTAGCTTTCTTTTGATATTTTTTTCTATTCCTTCACCTTGAGTCTGAATGAGTCCTTCTGGGTTAGACATGTTTCCTGGAGATAGTAGATACTTGGCTTATATTTTTTTATCCATTCGGCCAGCCTATGTCTCTTCAGTGGGGAGTTCAAGCCATTCACATTTATTGAAAGAATTGATAAGTGAGGTACATTTCTGTTCTTCCTGTTGGGTTGAACCTTGTTGTTTTGTTTTACCTCTTGAGCCATTATTTTATATGGGCTGTGAGCTTTGGCTTTTGGTTGATTTTACACTGGTGGGTGGCTATTGTGCTGATGATGTATAATGCAGATCTGAGTACTTCCTGCAGGGCAGGTTTGGTCTTGACAAATTCCTTCAGTGTTTGCTTGTCTGAAAAAGGCTTTATTTCTCCCCCATATAAGAAACTTAGTTTTGCATGATACAAAATTCTAGGCTGGCCATTATTCTATCTTAGAAGACTGAGGATGGGGTCGTAGTCCCTTCTGGGTCGTAAAGTCTCAATTGAGAAGTCTGCAGTTAGCCTGATGGGTTTTCCTTTGTAAGGTACCTAATGTTTTTGGCTTATGGCTTGCAAGAGTTCTTCCTTCATGTTGACTTTGGCCAGTCCGATGACTGTGTGTCATGGTGATTCCCTCTTTGCAATGAATCTCCCAGGTGTTCATTGAGCTTCCTGTACCAGGATATCTAAATTTCTAGCCAGACCAGGGAAATTTTCCTCAATTATTTTCTGAAATAGGTTTTCCAACACTGTATGTTTTCCTCTTTACCCTCAGTGATGCCTATGATTCTTATGGTAGGCCTCTTCATATAATCCCATAATTCTTGAAGGCTTTGTTCATTTCTCTTATTTCTGTTCTTTATCGTTGATGGACTTGTTTTATTTGAAGGTGTTGTCTTCAAGCTCTGATTTTCTTTCTTCTGCCTGGTCTAGTCTATTCTTTAATCTTTCCACTATGTTTTGTATTTCTTTGAATGAATTTTTCATTTCCAGAAGTTCTATTTGATTTTTATTATTCTAGTTCTTTAGTGAATTTTTTCATTCATTTCCTGTAGTGTTTTTGTCTTTTCTTTGTGTTAGTTTTCCATTTTCTCTTGTATTTCCTTGAGTTTCCTTTTACTCTGTATTTGGAATTCTTTATCTGTCATTTCAGTGTTTACATTTTGGTTGGTATCCATTGGTAAAGAGTTCTTGTTTCCTTTTGTGCATTTCCTTTTGCACTGATTTTACAAACTTCTGTAGTTCTTTTGCTGATTCCGTCTTATCTGGCTTCTTGATCGAGTCCTGGGGATATTAAACCTTGCTTGTGGGCCTGACTGTAGGCCTGACCCTGAAGGTCAATTTCTGACCATGCCAGGAATTAGATTGCTGGTCCCAGGTTTCCTGTGGGGTTTTCAAGCAGGTTTGGTCATCCTCTCTGGCTGCCTGTCTTCTGTCTTCACCTCTTCGCAGCAGTGTGAATTGTATTGGGTCCCCAAGCCTAATCTCTAAGATGGCACATGGCACTTGTGAGTATGAATCATCCACGCCCTGTTTCCTTGAGTTGGAAGATGCTCTGATGAGCTATAGAGTTGTTCTTCCTGTTGGTTGATGTTTGTGTGAAAGAGCCAGCTGTCAAGATGTTCTTTTCTGCTTCTGGTAGGCTCTGGTTTCCCAGGTGGAGTACTTGAGTGCCCTAAGCTTTAGGAAGGACCCTGTAGTTCCCAGGTGGTTGCTTGATTTCTACCACCACTGGGGTGGGAGGAGGAGCAAGGCAATTGGTGGCTAGGTTGTAGGAGTCTGAAGGGCTTTGGCTAAACAGTGGGGCTCAGGAGTTGCCTTTCTGGCCACTAGGGGGAGCCGCTGGTAGGAAGATCAGGACAAGCTTTCCAAACTGGGAAGGGTGTTCACCAGGGAGGGTCCTAAACGCTTGGGTGCCAAGGCCCTGGACTGGGATCTTTTTGCCCTTATCCAGTAGCACAGTTTTTCTGTGAGGAGGTGTGGGTGTTCTCCTAAATTACTGCTCCTTGGACTCCCACAGCACACTCCCTTCAGTTTAGTCCACGTGTGCTTCCTAATCACCTGAGTCTAGCTCTCAAACCTCCCCACCCCCATATGTGTGTCTGACCCATTAGTGTGTGTCTCTGCAAAACTCCTGCGGGCAGGGAGTTCCCAGATCGTGTACTCCTGTTCCACTACAAGTTCTCAAAGGAAAATGTGTGGGCCTCTCCATCAGTGGGGATCTCAGCCTAGAGCATGCACCCACCGGAGAGAAGCGACTGCTCACAAACTTCTTGGTGCAAACTGCTCTCTTAGTTGTAATGAGTAGGGGGTGAGTCTGCAGCACTGGGTCAGTCGGTGTGTGGGTGTGGAAGGCTTTTGGTTGCCATGGGGCGGAGCGGGGTGTTAGGCTATTCCTCTCCAAATGCCACTGACTAATCCAATATGGCGGTTTTACAGCGGGGAGGATGAGCATGCTCCCAAGTCCTTGTTCCTCAGCACCCCACCACACTCCCCTGTCGGATGTGTCCACATGGGCTTTCTTGCCAACCAAGTACAGCTCCCAGACTTTTCCCTTATGTCCCCCTACACTTCCCTCGTGTTGGCGGGGAGGGGAAGTACTGGGATCTGCTTGCTTATCTGAGACTGCGGCATGCAACCCTGCAAAATGCCGGTGGCCAGGGAGTTCCCAAATTGTGCCCCTTTGTTTCACCCTACAAGTTCTCAAATAAAGGGGTATGGGCACCACTCTCTGTGGAGACCCCATTCTGTGGTGCTCACCTGCCAGAGAGTAACTGCCATTAGTAAACTTCTCGACTGAGACTACACTTCGAGTTGTAATGAGTTGGGGAGGGGCTGTGGCTCCTGGTCTTGGTTGTAGTAGTTAGGTGAGGTGCAGGGGAGGGAGTGTCTGGATGGAGGAAAGGCAGTCCTCTGGCCTCTCCTGGTACTCTCC
The DNA here is from genome assembly GCA_963574885.1 of Lepilemur ruficaudatus. NCBI lineage: Eukaryota > Metazoa > Chordata > Mammalia > Primates > Lepilemuridae > Lepilemur > Lepilemur ruficaudatus. The sequence goes on from CAUYRT010061486.1 coordinate 10,948, forward strand.
TGTGGGTAGAGCCCCTCACAGACTGCCCAGGCTCCTGGAGCTCACTAATTCACCCCATTATTCCTTACTTGCTGACCCACCTTGGCTCTTGGAAGGTGAGAGAGTCTTCAATAAACTTAGTATCCCGCTGTTCACCAAACACACATAGGATGGAGAAGGAAATGCTCCCTTACCCTTTCACTGAGCTCTAAGTCTCTCTGGCTTTAATCCTCACTGGTATCTTCTCCTCTTTATCCTTTTCCTCAGCTTCACAGTTTTTCTCCATTGGGTCCCCAACCATCTCTCTCATCTTTCTCTGTGATTCCCACCTGAGCTGTGACTCTTCTGCCTCCTCCTAAATCCAATATCCTACATTCTCGCCAGGACAATCTGACAAGCCATGTCTGTAGTGGGCCATTTTCTGTTCTACTCAATACTACTTTTCAATATAAGCCATCTTATTAGCCAAGTCATAGATCTGTGACCAAATGCTGGTTTTTTTTTTGTTTTGTTTTGTTTTGGGGGGTTACATAGTGATATTCTGATACATAAAATGTATAGTGATCAGATCAGGGTAATTAGCATAGCCATCATCTCAAGCATATATCATTTCTTTCTATTGGAAACGTTCAGTATCCTCCTCCTAGCTATTTGACGTTACATAATATATTATAATTATTATTATTATTTTTTTGAGACAGAGTCTCACTGTGTTGCCTGGGCTAGAGTGCCGCGGCATCAGCCTGGCTCACAGCAACCTCAAACTCCTGGGCTGAAGCAATCCTTCTGCCTCAGCCTCCCAAGTAGCTGGGACTACAGGCACGTGCCATCATGGCCGGCTAATTTTTTCTATATATTTTTAGTTGGCCAATTAATTTCTTTCTATTTTTAGTAGAGACAGGGGTCCTGCTCTTGCTCAGGCTGGTTTCAAACTCCTGACCTTGAGCAATCCACCCGCCTTGGCCTCCCAGAGTGCTAGGATTACAGGCGTGAGCCACCGCGCCCGGCCTATAATATATTAAGGTTAACTATAGTCATCCTACAGTGCTATATAACACTAGAACTTATTTCTCCTATTTAGCTATAGTTTTGTATCCTTTCACATATCTCTTCTTATCCTCCTCTTCCTCCTACCGTTTCCAGCCTTGAGTCTTCTCTGTTCTACTTTTTGCTTCTATGATACCAACTTTTTTTTAGCTTCCACATATGAGTGGGAATATGCAGTGTTTATCTCTCTGTTCTTGGCTTATTTCTCTTAACAATGTCCTCCAGTTCCATCCATATTGCCATAGATGACAGAATTTCATTTTTACGATTGAATAATATTTGATAGTGTATATATACCACATTTTCTTTATCCATTCATTTGTTGTTGGACACTTAAGTTGATTCTTGGCTATTGTGACAAGTGCTGCAATAAACCTGGGGTTACAGATGTCTCTTTGATATACTAATTTCCTTTCCTTTGGATAAATGCCTAGTAGTGGGATTTGTTGGCTCATGTGGTAGTTCTATTTGTAGTTTTTTTGAGGGACTTCTATACAGCTCTCTATAGCAGCTGTCCTAGTTTGCATTTCACCAACAGTGTATGAATTCTCCTTTCTCTACATTCTTGCTAGTGTTTGTTATTTTTTATTTTTGATAATAACCATCCTAACTAGGGTGGTTGATCCCTAGATGATCCTTTATTGTGGTTTTGATTTGCATTTTCCTGATGTTAAGCATTTTTTTCCTGTATTTGTTTGCCATTTTTATGTTTTCTTTTAAGAAATATCTCTTCAGATCACTTGCTCATTTTTAAATTGAAATTTTTTTTGTATGTTTGGGTTTGTTTTTTGGATGTTTTGATTCCTTGTATATTGTGGATATTAATCCCCTGTCACATGAGTAGTTTGCAGATATTTTCTCCCATTCTGTAGGTTGTGTTTTTACTCTGTTGATTGTTTCCTTTGCTGTGCAGAAGCTTTTTAGTTTGATATAATCCCATTTGTTTATTTTTGCTTTGGTTCTCTGTTCTTTTGAGGTCTTATTCATAAAATGTTTTCCCAGACCAATGCCCTATAGCATTTCCCCTATGTTTTCTTCTAATAGTTTTATAGTTTCCAGTCTTACATTTAGGTATTTGATCCATTTTAAGTTGATTTTTTTTTAATAGGGTGAGAGCTGGAGGTCTAATTTCATTCTTTAGCATAGGGATATCCAGTTTTCCCAGCACTATTTATTGAAGAGACCATCCTTTCCCCAATGCATGTTCTTGGTGCTTTTGTTAATAATCAGTTGGCTGTAGAATTCTTGGTTCTCTGTTCTGTTTCGTCTATATGTTTATTTTTATGCCAATACCATGCTGTTTTGGTTATTACAGCTTTGTAGTGTATTTTGAGGGTCTAATAGTGTGATACTTCCAGCTTTGTTCTTTTTGGTCAGAATTGCTTTGGCTATTTGGGGTCTTTTGTAGTTCCATACAAATTTTAGGATTTTTTTTCTATTTCTGTGAAGAACATTATTGGCATTTTGACAGGGATTGCATTGAATCTGTAGATTGCTTTGGTAGTACAGTCATTTTATTAATATTAATTCTTCCAATCCTTGAGCATGGGATATCTTTTCATTTGTTTGTATTGTCTGCAATTTCTTCTATCGGTGTTTCGTAGTTTTCCTTGGAGAGGTCTTTCACCTCATTGGTTCAATTTATTCCTAGGTATTTTATTTTTGGGGTAGCTATGGTAAATGGGATTGCCGCCTTCATTTCTTTTTCAGCTAGTTCCTTGTTTGTATTTAGAAATGCTATTCCGTTTTCTATATTAATTTTATATCCTATAACTGTACAGAACTCGTCTGTCAGTTCTAACAGTTTTTTGGTAGAGTCTTTAGATTTTCTATATGTAAGATCATGTCATCTGTAAATAGGGACAGTTTGATTTCCTCCTTTCCAATTTGTATGCTCTTTATTTCTTTCCCTTGCCTAATTGCTCTGGCTAGGACTTCAAATGCTATGTTGAATAAGAATAGTGAGAGTGGTCATCCTTGTCTTATTCTAGATCTTAGAGGAAAAGATTTTAGCTTTTCCCCATTCAGTACAATGTTAGTTGTGGTGAATGTGGTTTTCTGTGTTTGTATTATATTTAATAATAAAAGTCTAAAACAAAAATGAAAGGAAATTGATTGGAGGGCATACAAATATATTCGAAATGTTGAGAGTTGATGCCTTGTAGATTAGTTAAGACTTTGTTGCCTGAGGATTTTATTAAATGCTATTCTCAGAGGAGTTAACATAGTCTGTAAGTAGAGAGCCAGTACAGTTTATTAAAAACAGGGCTGGAGTGCTGAAAACTGTGTTTCTAAGAAGATAAATCTGGCAGGGTGGATTTCATTGAGAGACTGGAAAGCTAGCCAAGAGATCACTCACTGTGTTAAGGTGAAGGTCGTAAAGATTTGGATTAGGGTGATGCTTGTAGGAATAGAGGTAAAATAGAAACTGTTGTGTTATACAGTATGACAGTAATACTTGGTGACAGATTAAGTATGGTTGTTAAAAATAAAAACATTAGAAATAAACTTAAAGATTTCATGTTTTAAGGGCATACCATTTGTTAGGTAGGATTGGGGTTTCTGGAAGGATAATTCCAGGTGATCATACTAGAGTAAGGTCTGATACTTCTCCTTATAATGTGTTTAGACTCTCAGAGGAGTGGTTGCTAGGGATTCTACATTCCAAATTGTTCATCTAAAAATGCCAGTTTGACCAGCAAGAAAGTGGTAAAGTAACAGTGGTTGTTTTTTTAAGTGCATAGTTGGGATATAGAGATAAAAGGGTGACTTTTCAATGTTATTTCTTTATGTCTTGCATTTTGAATCATGTGCTTGCATTATCTATTCAAAAAACAAATAACATTTAATTAAAAGATAAAGATGTCCAAGTCTTCAATTGCCAGGGGGAAATTCTTATTTGGCATTCTTTTGTTATTTTAAGTACCTGTAGACTATAATTTCTGCAAAGAGCAGCCAGGTAAACATATCTAATACTTGATTGTCTTTGACTTACCTGCGTATGTAAACATTGTATGTTTGATAGTTTATGTTTGTGTGTATGTGTTATGGTGTATTGATGCCTGTTGTGAATTGTGAGTGCATGGGTGTGTCTTGCCTGTGTTTGTGAATGTGTTTTACCCATAACAGAATGTTTATAGCTGGAGGCTTAGGGACCTTGTCTTCCAGAATTTTTAATTCTTATTGCCATAATTTAGGAATTTTCTCTGTAAGGGAGATGTCCTTCTCACCTAGCCTCAGAACCATTCAAAAATGGTGGTAATGCATGAGCATAGACTCTCTTTCCTTTGTTATCATTGCTGAGGCTGACTATCTACTACATATTGGTTATTCCATCTGTCTTCTTCCACCTAATTCTCCTCAGGCAACTGCCATGAATCCAGCTTCTGTAACAAAGTGTCCTGAAATACATCAATTTTTATTTCTTATCTCAGCCTTTGGGTAGGTTAAAACCCAGCATTAGATCTGGGAAAGAAAATTGATTATGCTGTGTGTGACATGAAAATATGTGAAATGTTTTTTTCGATTTTTGTTTTTGTAACTGTCTCTTTTATAATTTATTAGTGATAAAAACCATTAGTAAAATCAAGTCAGATATGCTTATTCTTTAAAGACTAATGAAATTGGGAGAAGTTTTAAGATTATTCCCACAGGGACCTAGAAAAGAGAAACCAGGATTGGAGGCGACAGGAGGCAGTGGTAGGAAGCTAAACAGCCTAGCACAGTGGTTGTCAATCTTGGCTACACATTGCCACCACCTGAGGGATATTTTAAAAAAACATGCAAATGCTTGGTTCCCACCTCCTAGAGATTCTGTTTTAATTGGTCAGGGCTATGGCCTGGGCACTGGGACATTTTGAATCTACCCACTTTAATTTAATGGGTAGTCAAGTCTTGAGAACCACTAGCCTAGAGAAGAAAACTGGTTCTGGAATGAGAAAAATCCTTGGGTTTCACAGTGCCTCAATCCCAAATTCTCTCCATTTGGGATAAATTAGAGTTTATTGTAAAGGGTAAATACAATACTTCTGTATTTTCCCCAGGAGATTTTGATGCTTTTTAAGACTTGTGATTATTTAGGTTTCTGATTGGTGGGAAACAAAAAAAACCCATGAGTTAATCTTTACCATCTGGAAAGAATGGACAGATTCACATATTAACATTAATGGAATTAAGACCTCATGGGGCTGGGCATGGTGGCTCAAGGCTTTAATCCCAGCACTTTGGGAGGCCAAGGTGGGAGGATCCCCTCCAAGAGTTTGAGGCTGCAGTGAGCTATGATTGCACCACTGCATTATATCCTGGACATCAGAGTGAGATCCTGTCTGTAAAAAAAAAAAAAAAGAAAAGAAAGAAAGAAAGAAAAAATTTTATGCATTAGCTATACTTATTTGACATTGTGATATTTGCACAGGTTGCCTGCGATTTGCTTCGGAGAATTATTCGCATTTTGTATCTCTGTAAGAGACTCCAAGGACAACTGCAAGGAGGAAGTAGAGAGATAACAAAAGCTGCTCAGAGTCTCAATGAACTTGGTAAGTCCTTTTTTGGTTAAAAAGTTAGTAGAGATTTAATGATTTTAAGTCACTTGATTTGTTGACCTTTGTCATCACCATTAACAAATACTATTAAGCACATTTTAAAAATAATTGGCTATATACAATATTGTCATACTTTTCTGAATAAGTAAATAAAATTAGTCAATTTTCTGCAAATATGGTGTATTTCAAAAATTATCATATAGTAAAATAGGCCTTTTTTCATATACATGTCTGTAAATTTTAACCCATATATAGATTCATGTAACCACCGCTACAGTTATGATATAGAACAGTTTGATCGGCACCCCCCCGATTCCTTTATTATCTGTTTATGATCACACCTATCCCTTACCCCTAAGCTGGCAACCACTGATCTTTTCTCCATCTTTGTATTTGAGAATGTCACATGAGTGAAGTTATAAAGTAGGTAACCTTTTAAGGCTGACTACTTGTACTCAATATTTTGAGATTTATCTAAGTTTTTGGGTGTACCAATAGTTTGTTACTTTGTGTTTGGTGAAATACCATTGTGTGGGTGTATTGCGATTTGTTTATTGATTCACTGGTTGAAGGAAGGTTGTGTTGTTTTCGGTTTTTTGTGATTGTGAATAGAGCTGCCATTAAAGTTTGTGTACATTTTTCATTTCTCTGCGGGAAATATCCTGGAGAAATGCTGTTTTTTAGGTGACAAATCCCATGTTGATATTATGGTTAGAAGATTTAATTTATTTCTTTATTTGTTCATTATTTTCTCAGACATTTAGAGTAGGCCCTTGACATTCAACAGTGTAATGTTTATAGTTTTGGCTGTTAACAAACTGCAAGGTTCATGATGCAGTAGTACATAAGTTTTCAGGCAAAATTTTGAATAGCTAATGAGTGTGTGTAGAACTCCCAGCACCTGTGTTGGTTTAATGAGGCTTTGTCGTTTTCTTCTTTTCATTGAGTATACAGTAATTTTTCTGAAGTGGATATATTTAAGTTGTAATTGTACTTTCGTAGGTTCAGAAGTCTTTGGTTATATCCATCTCAAATATCAAGAGTCTGATTACTCTTGGTGATGCACATTGAAAGTAGTTTTGCTGAAATACTATAGATAAATGTGTGTTCTTTCTAAATTTTTCTACCTTTGATTTTTCAATTACATAGCATGGTATGTTGTAATGCTTATTCCATATTTTGGAAGGCAGTATCCTTCACAAACCATCCTTCAACAACATTTCGATTGTATAATGCTCAAATATAGACTTTGTTTAGGTGTGTGATGGGAATATAATTTGTGAATTTTATGTACTTGTAATATATCATATAAAAAGTTAATTTTATGCCAGGCACAGTGGCGCATGCCTGTAATCCTAGCACTTTGGAAGGCTGAGGTGAGAAGATTGCTTGAGGCCAGAAGTTTGAGACCAGCCTAAGCAACACTGTGAGACCCCTGTCTCTACCAAAAAAGAAAGAAAAGAAAAGAAAAAATTGGCTGGGTCTGGTAGAGTGTACCTGTAGTCCCAGATACTTGGGAGGCTGAGGCAGAAGGATTGCTTGAGCGCAGGAGTTTGAAGTTACAGTGAGCTGTGATGACACCACTGCACTCTAGCCTGAGTGAGAGAGCAAGACACTGTCTCAAAAAAAAAAAAAAAAAAGTTAATATTTTAAGGCAGTGAGTAATATTTGAGTGTTGTTTTCACAGTATGGTCTAAACATAGGAGTGTAAAAATCCTAGTATCAGCTCTTATATTTTGCTCTATCACATTTAATTTCTATGCATCAAAATAGTCTCGAGAATAATAGAATTAACACAGATGTGAATTATTCCAAGATTTATTATGTATGTCATCACTGATATGCCATCATATTAAAAAATAGCTAAATTTTGATTATGATTATCATCTCATCCAGAATCAACAGATGCTATTAATATAATGCAAATGGTGAAGTCTTTTTTAAAAACAGGCACAAATATCAGTCATAATGTTCTGAGTTTGTGCAATGCAGATTGTAAACCCTTTATCCTTCCAATGTGGTGTTGGTTTTATCCAAAGCTTTTATAAATGTTAAATGTTAAAAAGTTGTTGAGAAAGTGTATTTCCTGATGGAATTATCTCAAAGTGGATTGTATTTAAATTTTTTTGAGAAGGAAAGAGTTTATTAATTTAATAAATTAATAATTAAATTTTAAAGCTTTGCAAATTATGTGTGATTTAATATTTGCAAAGGCATCATCTCTTTATCATTCACTGTGGTTCAGTCTTGGCCAGTCCTGGCTTTGGTAACTGATAAGGAGAATGACTAATAAGGAGAAGCCTTATTAGTTACCAATGACACATATGTAATAAATGACATTTCTGTGATTGGAACATCTCTAAAATTACCAATATCTTTACCAGTATGATTTTGGTTCTCATTAAAATGGATAAAATGATGAAGAGTTGCACTGTTTATACCATAGGCCCTCGAAATTAAAAGCAATCTCTTAAAAGGTTTTGAGGCTTGAATTGGAATGACTGGATGAAATATGTTATCATCTGGAAATTAAGTATATTCTGAGGAACTGTGGGGAGTGTGAAGTGACAGTGGATACAGATTTTTGGGGGGTTGTTGATAATGTTTCGGAATTAGATAGTGGTGATTGTTGAACGACTTTGTCAGTATACTAAAAACCACTGAATTGTGCACTTTGAAAGAGAGAATTTTATGTTACGTAAATTATATATCAATTTAAAATGTATGACTGGCATGGTGGCTCATGCCTGTAATCCCAGCACTTGGGAAGGCCAGAGTGAGAGGATTCTTTGAGGCCAGGAATTTGAGACCAACCTGGGCAACATAGCCAGATTCTGTCTTCTGTCTCTTAAAAAAAAAAAGTATGTTTCAGATACCCAGTGACAATTATACTGGTGTCTTTTATTTTATTTTAAATTGAGATGTAAGTAACATATATCAAAAATGTATAATTTTAGTAAATTTTTGACATGAAAATCACCAATATCAAGATAGTCAACATAACTATCAACCCCAAAAGTTTCCTCATGCCCCTTGTTAATCCTTCCTTAGGCATTTGCTCATTTGTTTCCTGTCACTATAGATTAATTTCCACTTTAAGGATTTTTATATAAATGGGATTATACACTTTGCATATGTTTTTGTTCTGTCTCTTTTAGCCACCTTAATTATTTTGAAATTCATGAGTGGTGTTATGTGTATCAATAGCTTATTCCTTTTTATTGCTGACTAGTGTTGAATTGATATGTCACAGTGGTTCATTCATTCGCCTCTTTTCTTTCTTTTTTTCGGAGACAGAATCTCACTCTGTTACCTGGGCTAAAGTGTGGTGGTGTCGTTGTAGTTCATGGCAACTTTAAACTCCTGAGGTCAAGTGCTTCTCCTGCTTCAGCCTCCTGAGTAGCTGGGACTACAGGCATGTGCCACCATGCCTGGCTAATTTTTCTATTTTTAGTAGGGACGGGCCAGGTCTTGCTCTGGCTCAGGCTGGTCTCGAACTCCTGGCCTCAAGCGATCCTCCCGCCTCAGCCTCCCAGAGTGCTAGGATTACAGGCATGAGCCACCGTGCCCAGCCTCATTCACCTCTTGATAGACATTTGGGTTGTTCCAACTTTTTGGATATCACAAATCAAGCTGCTGTGGACGTTCATGTACAAGTCTTTGTATAAACATATCCTTTCATTTATCTTGGGTAAAGATCCAGGATTGGAGTGTCTGGATTATATGGTAGGTGTATGTTAAATGTTTTAAGAAATTGTCCTACCAGGAGTGTTTGAAAAGTCTACTTCCCTGCACATCTTTACCAACACTTGTTATAGTCAGTCTTCTTAATTTCAGTTATACTAATAGGTATGTAGTGGTATCTCATTTCGGGTTTATAAAAAAAGTTGCTAGAACTATTTAATAATAAAGAAGTTTAGTAAGGTTCCAGGATACTAGATCAGTACACAAAAAATTATATTTCTATATATTCTAGCAATGAGCAATTAGAAATTGAAATTCAAAAATACTACTTGTAACAGCATAAAAAATATGAAAGACTTAGGGTAAGTCTGACAAAAGATATGTAAAACCTTTATACTGAAAACTACAAAATGTTGAAAACAATTAAAGAAGACCCAAATAAATAATATATCTTGGTTAAATTGTTCATTCTCTCAAAGTCAATCTATAGATTCAATGCAATTGCAATCTAAATTCCAGCAAGCTTTTAGAAATTGACAAGCTAATTTTTTAAAAATTTATTTTTTGTTTTTTGTAGAGATATGTGGTCTTACTATGTTGGTCAGGCTAGTCTCAAACTGCTGGCCTTAAGCAATCCTCCTACCTTGGCCTCCCAAAGTCCTGAGATTATAGGCCTGAGCCACTGTGCCTGGCCTGACAAGTTGATTTTAAAATTCATTTGGAAATGCATAGGATCTAGAATAGCTAGAACAACTTTTAGAAGAAAACAAAGTTGGAGGAATAACTCTACCTGGTTTGAAGACTCATTATAGTAATCAAGACATAAAAATAGACAGATCAATGGAACAGATTAGTGAGCCCAGAAGGACCCACGCATACGAACAACTGACTTTTGCCACATTTAATAGAGAAAGAATATTCTTTCAACAGATAGTACAGAATCTATTGAATATCAATATGCGAAACAGTGAACTTGTATCCATACCTCACTTAATATAAAAATATTTAATCAATATGAATTCTAGTCCTACATGTAAAACATAAAACCATAGAACTTATAGAGGGAGACATAGGAGAACATTTTTGTGACTCTGAGTTTGACACTGATTTCTTAAACATTACCCAAATCACAATTCCCAAAAGAAGAAAATTGATAAATTAGACTTTATCAAAATTTAAGACTTCCATTTTTTGAGTGAGAAGAACAGAGGAGAATGAAGACAAACCATAGACAGGAAGAAAATACTTGCAAAGTATACATTTGATAGAAGACTTGTATCCAGATATATAAAAAAACTCTCAAAACTCAGTCAGAAAACCAACAACCCACTTAAAAAATAGGCAAAAGATTTAAACAGATGATTCAGAGAAGATGCATGGATGACAAATATGCATATAAAAAGATGCTCAACATCATTAGATGTTAGGGAAATGACAAAATTATGCTAGTACCTTACAGAGAATAAGCAGAATTATTTTAGTGCAGACTTATTCGTTGTACTTTTACATGCAGGTTATTATGTACTGATTAAAAAAATAAAACTACATAGTATAGATTGCAGGATTAAACTGTATCACATTGATTTATGACTTTTCCTCAAGATGAATCTTTGAACTAGTTGAAAATTTAGAAGGGCTTTGCTACAAACTGATAACATTACTTGAGCTTTAGTAAGATAATGTACTTAATTTTTTTTTTTCAATTTGACCAACTACTTTTTTCATTTGTTAACCATCTAAGCAGGGTCCCTACTTAATTTATAGTTTAATGTTTTTCAGTTTTTTTTGAACAGCTGGGTAAAGTGTCTTTGTGAACCACTTTTAAAATTAGTGTCTGAAAACACTTTAACATGATTAGAAATATTGAAAAGATTCTCCTGTCAATATGTCTAGATCAGGTTAAGTACTAGGTTTGCTTATTCCATAGTATGCATTCCAGCTTTATTCACATTGACTTGAAGCTGCTGTGGTGAAACCAGAATGTGCTATGTTTCTATAGTCAACATCAGCACTTTCTAATGTTTCTTTAGGAATTTTATTAGATATTCCACTTGTAAGTTAGACACCTCAACCCACCCATAATATAGACTTTGATGAAGAATGTCTATATTGGTGTGCTCTTTGCTTCAGTGTTATCAAATGATAAAATTCTGCTAGGTACTCTTGGATTTGAATATTAGAATGTAGAGAGAGCATGAAGATGTAAATTTACATTATGTAGAATTTTAGCTAGATGGTTCTTTTCTTGTATACTGGTTTCTGTAGATTTGTTGAGAAACTCATTTTGAACCTAGTTCTCTTTTACCTGTGATTTCCTTTCAATTACTTTCATTTTACTTCTCGTTGTTTATATTAGAAATTATTCTTGCTTTTGAAAGGATTTTTTTTTAATTAATCTTAATTATCTTAAGATTTATCAGATGTTTTTGAGATTCATGGCTGCCAAGAGACATTATTTACCTTGGTAAATATATCATAATCCAGGGTCTGTTCCTTTTTCTGGCTCAGAAACTTTATTTTGCTGTCAGTGAGAATTGATTTAATAATTGTTTATGGATTGTTTATTGCCTGACTTGTTTTAAAGAAGGCATTAATTTGACTTACGATAATACATAATGAGAACTAACAATAAATAAAAAAGAGGATGAAAAAGAGACTAGCAACAAGAGTAAAAAGAGGGATGTTTTATTGGGGGGGGTCTCTGTAACAGCTCAGCTTTTACATTAAAGTAGAAGCAGTGAGGACGCATCATTTTCCCCTCTACCTCCCCTTGATAGGAATTCTTTTCACGTTTCCTTTTCACTCTGCTTTTGAGGGGGAATGGAATATGGGACTTACAGGAGGGTGGGGATGACTGGATCTTCCACAGACCAAATGTCAACTCATCCTTCTGAAATTCTCCTCTTTCTGTAAATCCATATTAATGCTTTATCATTTTCTTCATATTAACTAAGTTCACAAGAGACTGGTTTATAATCCAGTGTACTGGTTCATTAATTTGCAATAAGATATACACTATCCAAATGGAAATACAAATTTATAATTAAAAACTTGTTTGGTAAAATATGAGTTAGATCAGGAAAATATGAGTTAGATCAATGTTTGGCACAGACTTGTGATTAGCCTGATGTTTACATCTTCATATTAATAATATGAATTATTACCTGGAATACTGAATAAAGTCTTGGGTTATGGGGAACTCTATTTGTTCACTGCTAACTCTTAAGTTTTTATTCCTTATGCTTCATGTTGTTGTCTGTCCCCGTTTGGTTTACAGTTTCCTTCATGCAGTACACAGTAAAATTGATTAGAGAAGATATTTTAATGCCAAGTACAGAAGTTTGAGTATTTCCTACTTTTCAGTTTCTTGAATGTTAGTTAGAATGATTCTCTACTAATCCCACTTACTAAAACAAACTTGTTAGTGTTTTGGTACTTCAAATTTATAGATTAATATGACAAACTTTGTATCTTTTTATAATATTGAGGCTTTTTCAACTGAAACATCTCTTCATTTGTTGAAGTCTACTTTTATATCTTCAAAGATTTTTAGTTTTTTAAAATAATATATCTGTATCCTGCATATTGTATTAATATGTCAAGATAGCTTTGTTTCCAGTTAGCTTTTTGTTGTTTTATTATCTAATCTATTTTTGATTTATCCTACAAATAGGTTGAAGGAGGAAAAATTTTCCATAATATAGTAACCAGGCCATACTTTTATGGATACTCTGTAGTCTGTTTATGAAAATCATGGTTTATAATTCATATAATTTATCAAAAAATTAGGTTTCAATATACATAAGACCTGTAGCTTGTTAGGAATTTCGTCTAAAATGAATGAATAAGATGTAGTTTTTGTGTTTGAGAAGTTTAAGTTCCATCCTTATCTATAAACTCAGCATAAAACTGACAATAACAGTAATGATGATGATGATGATAATGATATTCGTGGGAGAAACCAGTCTCCTTTTCTCCCATCTTTCCCATTTTGGCTCATCTGCACTTTCCATGAAGTAATAATGAAAAACCTTCAGTCATTCTCTTATCATAAGACTTAGATAAATCTTTCATTCACTATTCACCTTGTATTTACTGAAGATACAAGATACTGATTGAAACAGAAAGTCCCCTACTCTTTATCGAGTTTATATTCTGTTGGATCCTAAGGTCATGCATCTGGTATATCTGTAAAAATCTGATTCTAGAGCCTGAGCTCTTAAACTACCAATGCTATACTCTTTTCTTAAACTCTGTGGTAGCATTTAATTGCTTCACAAAAGGGATTACTGCCATTGTTAGCTCTCCCAGTGTCAATGTTTTTTAAATTAGAAAAATCACGTTTTTATTCCACTTTATAAGAATATCTTAAATATAAAAATTAGTCTAGGTGAATGTATATTGCAATTCAGTGCAAATGAGAAAATGACTTTTGATTGAAGTATAATAACCTCATGAGAAACCAAAATATATTAATATATATGCGATAAGCCATGTTTATATAGTGAATATATTTTATATTGTGATTATGGATTGACATTGTTATTGACTTGACATTAAATATTGGAGCCTTATTGAGTTATTTGAAGATCATTTTTTAAAAGTATAATCAAGCAGTAAATTATAATCAAGCATTTGGAAAGCATTAATTTTTATTACATATGCTCTATTTTCTGAGTTTTGCATTTTCGTTGCTAAGCTGCAATATATTAACATCATGTGTCATGAGAGAATATACTTAAAATCAGGTTTATCATAGAAGTATTATATATTTATTGTGGAAGGAAGAGATGGTATAAGCTTGTTTCATTCACTAATGTTCTTGTAGCTGTGATATTTTCTTAATCTGATAAAACAGTACTTACAGGCAAACATTTCTGATCTATGCACAGATGAAAGTATGATTTATATAATCTTGCCACATAAGAGGTATCCATTAATTATTGAACTAATGAGTATTTTTTGAGATGTCTATAAATGTTGTAGTTGGTGAAAATTATAGTAAGTTTTATTAAAGCCTATAAAAATTGTTTATTGATAGAAAAGCTTGTAAATAAACCATGAAACTGTTTCCAGTATTAAATTGGGTTTATTTTAAGTCTGAGATGACTTTTTTCTTAAATGCAATGAGTACATGGCATAGGTTTTTTTGTGACAACTTTGACATGGGGAATTCAATGTGGATTTTAAAATCTACAGTGTAATGACATATAATAAACATTTTCAGTAAGTATGTTTGATTTAGATGGTCTCTAAATTACTTACACATGTAGCTGGGTTCAGCTACCACCAGGTGGGAGTGATGCTGTGCTCAAATCCAAATGACCAGAATGGCTTATGCTTAGATATGGGTTTGCATGTGGTAGAGATAAGCATATTAAAATTGCACATACAAAACAGTCTTTTTAACTAATTGAAGTTAACTTTACTAAAATTTATACTTATCAGGTGATACCCATATAATATTTATGATTCCATTTTGTTCTGTCTCGTATTATACAGTGTCACAGACTCAGGATAACATCCAGACAAAAACAAGCAGTTCATTTACTGTAAAAGTTAGTTAGTACATTGCTTTTCATACTTTTCAAAGTTGAAGTAGCATTTCTAGGTAGATGTTCTATTTCATATGGTTGGTTAATAATGCTTATGGGAGCTCTATATTGTACCTTACTGTCACCCCTTGCTGGAACGTTTATCACTGTTTGAGAACAATTTATTTAGTGTACGATTCTAAGGCTCTTGAAACTAGTAATATATCAAAGGTTTCATTTTCTTGGTTCTGAGGGGTTTTCTTTTTTATTTGGACTTATGCCAATAGTTCTCAACCTCTTTTCCATTCTAGCATATATCACTAACAATGTTAATTTTAAAAAATATGTCTTAAATGTATACAGTGCCTCAGAATTACAGCCTTATTATTTTGTTGAAAGTTCCTTTAAAATGGTGTCAGGTTTCTTAATGAATTACAGCTTTTCGTCTCTAACTCTAATATAGGAAGGTTAGGTGGGTGGTCATCACCATTATACTTCATTACTTTATGTATAGAAAAGCCAATAACAACATGAAGCAGTTTTTATTAGTCTTTGTTTTGATAAATTAAAATTGGCTAAAGGCTAAGTTAGAAGGGTTTAATGTAAATTCATGATTATGGGTATACTTACAGAGTTCTACACTTTAATACTATGAAAACAGGGCAGGGGGCATGATCTTCTGAGAGACATTCAGTAAAATAGCATGCAGTTTTATTCATTTGTTTTAATTTCAGTGTTAGGGACTTGAAATCTCTTTCAATGAATCAGAAGTGTTTCCTTCTATGATATCCAAAAGGAAGATAATGCTGATGACATAGTTTTATTATCACAAGTAGGAATGTGTTTGATGTTCAGTGGTGATGATCTATGGTTTTCATATTAATTATATTAAAATTAATTTCACTTTGGAAACAATTCCTAAAATCATTATATCTGACAAACCATTCTCTAAAATCCAATCAATTTATGTAACTCAAAGTGTCCAAGTTATTAATAGTTATCTAGGGATATAGCTTATGGGTAATTTATTCTAATGAGTACATCAAGAAAGCATGGTGCTCAGAATGAGATGGTATGTAGAGATTTATGAAGTTTTTTTTATAGCAGTTACAGGGATTGGTAACATCTGCTTTGAAAAATATGCATGTCTAAATTCTATGGTTTTAGTTTCTGGAGATCCAATTGTTATTTCTCAGGTTTATTCAGAGTTCCTTCTTGAGTAAAATGCTGAATTTGTCAGCAGCAATTCCTGAAGACCTCCTTCATGTGTTCCATGAAAGAACAATTGGATAGGATCTTTATTTTTCAAAACAGGATGCCAACTCTTACATCTTAAATTGATTTTGAAGGCATGTGGATCCACACTCAGTGTAGCACACATTACTGATTGACTTGCCCATTCCTTTCTTCGCTTTCTTTCTTTCTTCTAGTGTCTCAGTTTGGTTGAATGTTCATCTTCCTAGTATCTTTGGGATCAGGGAAGGGGCCACTCCCTTGCTCCAAAGCTTAAATCATGATTAGTCATGATAGTTTTATTCCTTTATGTAAGGGTTTAGATATGGACATGTGATATCATCTGGATTAAGGAGGCTTGAGGAGAAGTGAGCTAGGGGACTTTTTAGATAGGTTGTCTTTGGAAAAAATGTAGATGCAAAGGAGGAGCTAGAGGTGGAGATTAGATACTATCCCTACTTCTAAACTGTCAAGTTGAGACACGCTGTTTGCCTATTTGCACCAAATGAACAGACTCCAGATCACTGTTTTTTTTTTTTTTTTGAGACAAAGTCTCACTCTGTTGCTGGGGCTAGAGTGCTGTGGCGTCAGCCTGGCTCACAGCAACCTCAAACTCCTGGGCTCAAGCTATCCTTCTGCCTCAGCCTCCCGAGTAGCTGGGACTACAGGCATGTGCCACCATGCCCGGCTAATTTTTTCTATATATTTTTAGTTGGCCAATTAATTTCTTTCTATTTTTAGTAGAGATGGGGTCTTGCTCTTGCTCAAGCTGATTTCGAACTC
>CAUYRT010061488.1:0-31365 GCA_963574885.1 Lepilemur ruficaudatus
TCAACCTAGTAAGAGGAAATCCTCCACCTCCAAACCTGAGTTCTGGCTAGCCCCACTATCAGCTGACCTAAACCAGTCTGGGGACTGGACTAAATTTGTAAGGCAGTCAGGCCACAAAGGCTGCAGTTCTTGGGAAATTCACATAGCTGTGCTGGTTCAGAGGCAGTGGGCTTCTGGTGCACATGCCCCAGTGAGACACCAACTGCCCCAATGAGACAACAGCTGCAGTGGCCAAGCCAGTGCCTATGTCACCCCCATCACCCAAACTGCAGGCAGTATAGCTCAAGGAGAGTCTTCTACCACCTGGGGAAAGGAAATGGAAGAATTCAGGGGACTTTGTTTTGTATCTTGGGTACCAGCTCAACCACAGTAAAAGTACCAAGCAGACTCCTGAAGCCCCTGATTTGGGGCATTAGTTCCTAAAAGGCATATATAGACCCAACCTGGTCAGAAGGAAACATGCTGCCCTGAAGGGAAGGACTTGATTCTGGCAGGATTCACCACCTGCTGACTAAAGAGCTCTTTATCTTTGAATAAACATCAGAGATAGCCAGGCAGCAGTCACTATGGGATTTGGGTGAGACTGAGTGGGCTTCAGGTTAACCTGGTGCAGTCTTAGCTCTGGTGACCACAAGGGAATGCCTATGTCACTCCTCCCCCAACTCCAGCAGCCCAGCACAGAGAGTGGGGGAAGAGAGCAAGAGGATTTGCCTGGTAATATAGGGAATTCTCTTGTATCTTACACAAATACATCAAGGCAGTACCACCAGGAGTCTGCAAGAATCATAGCATTACTCTATTTAGGACGCATCCAGTGCTGATATGGCTGTAGTGACTAAAGGTTTAGATCACAACACTCAATTCCTTTTGAATATCTGGAAAGTCTGCTCAAGAAGGATAAATCCAAACAAGCCCAGACTGTGAAGATTAGAATAAATGCCAAACTCTACAATGCCTAGACATTGACAAACATCCACAAGCATCAAGAACATGAAGGAAAACATAACTTCACCAAATGAAGTAATTAAGGTACTGGTGATCAATCCCAGAGAGATGGAGATATGTGAACTCTCAGATGAAGAATCTATAATGGCTGCTCTGAAGAAGCTCAGTGAGCTTCAAGGTAACACAGGGAAGGAATTTGGAAGCCTGTCAGAGAAATTTAACAAAGAGACTGAAATAGAAAGAAAAGATCAAGCAGAAATTCTGGGTCTGAAAAATTCAATTGACAAACTGAGAAATGCATCAGAGTCTTCAAAGAGCAGACTTGATCAAGGAAAAGAAAGAATTAGTGAACTTGAAGACAGCCTATTTGAAAATACACAGTCAGAAGAGAAAAAAGAAAGAAGAATAAAAAGGAATGAAGCACTCCTACAAGATCTAGAAAACAGCCTTAAAAGGGCAAATCTAACAGTTATCACCCTTAAAGTGAAAGTAAAGAGAGAGATTGGGGCAGAAAGATTATTCAAAGAAATAATAACAGAGAACTTACATAGTCTAGAGAAAGATATCAACATTCAAGTACAAAAAAGTCATAGAACACCAAGCAAATTTAACCCAAATAAGACTATCTCAAGGCATTTAATAATTAAGCTCCCAAAAGTCACAGATAGAGAAAAGGTCCTAAGAGAAGTAAGAAAAAAGAACATATAAAAGAAGCTCCAATACATCTGGCAGGAGACTTTTCAGTGGAAACCTTACAAGCCAGGAGAGAATGGCATGATAATTCAAAATGCTGAAGGAAAAAACCTTAACCCAGCCTGCAAACATACCCTTCAAACATGAAGGAGAAATAAAGATTTTCCCAGAGAAACAAAAGTTGAGGGATTTCATCAACACCAGACTGTTCCTATAAGAAATGTTAAAAGGAGTTCTTCAATATGAAAGAAAAGGAGGTTAATGAACAACATGAAATAATCTGAAGATATACAACTCACTGGTAACAGTAAGCACACATACATATAGTACTTGATTGTTGTAATTACAGTATATAAAACACTTATATATCGAGTAGGAAGAAATAAAAGACAAACCTATCAAAAATAACTACAATGCCTTTTTGAGAGATAGTATAAAAAGATATAGATTAAAAACCCCCAAAATTTAAAAAGGGAGGATGAATGACACTAATGGGTAGAATTTCTGTTAGTTGTCTATTTGCTCATATTTTTGTTTGTTTGTAAGCAGAGTTGTCATATGTTTAAAATAATTGATTGCTTATAAAATGTTTTTTGCAAGCCTCTTGGTAACCTCAAATCAAAAAACCTATAACAGATACACACACACACACACACACACACACACACAAGCAAGACATTAAATTACACTGCCAGAGAAAATCACTTATAGCAAAGAAGACAGGGAGGAATGAGGCAGGAAGGACCACAAAACAATCAGATATCAAGTAACAACGTGGTAGTAAGTCCTTACCTATCAATAATACCTTTGAATGTGAATGGGCTAAAATATCCAATCAAAAGACATAGAATGGCTGAATGGATAAGAAAAACAAAACCCAACTATGTTGTCCACAAGAAACCCACTTCATCTATAAAGACACATAAAGATTGAAAATGAAGGGATGGAAAAAGATATTCCATGCAAATAGAAATCAAAAAAGAGCAGACATAGCTATACTTCTATCAGATGAAGTAGATTTCAAGAAAAAAAAACATAAAAAGAGATAGAGAAGGTCATTATATAATGACAAAAGTGTCAATTCAGAAACAGGATATAAGAACTCTAAATATATATGCACACAACACCAGAGCATGAAGATATATAAAGCAAATATTATCAGAGTTAAAGACAGAGATAGACCTACCAGAGATTCCACAGGAAGAAGTTGTGGAGCAGAACAAGAAGGAGCAGAATTTTGGCAAAGATCAACCCCTGAGTAACTTGGAGTCCCACGGAAAGGGTAGGTTGGGGGTTTGTTTTTCCTTCTCTCACACCTCTAATATTAGCTGGCTCCCCAGCTGCTGGAGAGCTTTTCTACCCTCACAAGCCCAAAAGCTGCTGCTCCCAGTAAACTGGGAGCTTCTTGGAAACAAAGCACCAAGCTTCTAGCCCTCTCCAGGTAGCACCCAACTACCACAGACCTGAGCTGAGATGGCAGGTGTCATGCCAATCCTCTATCCATTGTGTGCCTTTGTCCCCCCCAGAGAGCTTCCACCCTTCAATTTTCATGTCACTGGTCCCCACACAAACATTTGCCAACTCCTGACTAGAACATGGTGGCCACAGAGGTTGGTGGGTCCCAAGGTATCTGCATGATCCCAGAGCTTGGGCATTCTGGGTGGGCTGCCTTCCAAGGAGAGGGACAAAGAGGACCAGAGTGCCAGCTAGCCTCCATTCAGACTCTTTTCCTTCCCCTCCCCTCTCCTGCCCACTGCCAACAAGTGGTATAGGTGCACAAAGGGATGACTGAGCCAGGGTTCTCAAAAGCAGCTGCTTCCCCTCTGTTGGCATGTCCACTACACAGAGGTTTCCACGCATTTTCTCTTAAAGACTTGTAGTGGATCAAGGGGTACTTAGACTCTGAGCTCCCTACCTGCCAGCTCTCCCCAGTGCTGCTCAGCTGGCTGTTCCAGCAGAGCAGGGCACACCCCGGAGTGGAAGGACATTAGGCCGACTTGAGCACTCCACAGACAACTTGGGACCAGCACATTTCTCCTTGACAGGGTCAGGGATTGCATTTGGGGGATCAGAGGACAGGTCTACAGGCTGGATCCTGTATCCCCAGTACATGACTATGTTGTTTGTGGGCACAGAGGGGAGATTTGTGAACTAATCTGGGGAGGCAAGGGAGCCCATGTAGATAGAACTGCAAGGAGGATGCAGTGTCTGTCCAAGCCACGGTGCACTCACAAAGCAACCCTACACCCACAGGAAAGACATACTTTCGGTCCAGGGTGAGATCCTCCCAGCCTGCAGCACCATTGCTGGTGGCCTCAGCTAGTTTGGGATTCTGCTTGAGCCAGACACTGGAAGGAGACCCACGGGGCAGGGGAGGAGGGAACAGAACAAAACTCACTCCTGACAGCAAGACTGTGAATCCCACATTGCCCCTCCCCCATGAGCAGACTATTTGGTGTGGTGGGACTGCTTCAGCCACTCCCTGGTGGCTTTCCCAAGTGGCCTCGGAGCTGACTCTCTATTCCTGAGGAGACACCTCTCATATCTTTCTTTGTGGAGCCTGAAGGCGGGCTCACATAACCCAGCCCTGCCCATCCTCACTCCTCCACTGACCTCTGTTGTTTTGGAGAATAAAGAGCTCCAGGATCCCACCCACATTCTGGGACATCTGAGTGCTTTTCCTGATGGACAAGAGCTGGTCATGGGTCCCAGAAAACACCACTGCAGCTGTCTCTTTCCTGCAAGGGCCACCTACTGGCAGGGAGGACAACTTGTACAGCCCATCACAGTGTTTACTAACTCAATCATATGGGGCATGGCTGATTCTTACCCATGGCATTACCTACTACCTCAGAGATTAAACTGGACATCCCAGTATAATCACACTGTTAAGGAGACCACAGGGCTGAGGAAAGAGAAAGGATTTCAAATACAGATTTCTTGTCTCTTGTTGATAAAGGAAGATGAAGGTGTTTGAAAAAGGAGACAGGGAACCTGCTTAACACTACTGCTACAGCCTGCAAGTAACTAGCAACTCAGAAAATCACCACACTAAGGATATCTATAACCAAGGTATCCATCCATTCTGCTTTGCTTGTGCTTGGCAATTTGTTTGCTATAATATTGAAAATTATAAATATATAATTTCCTATTCTAAACCTGGTAGAAAATATGTTATACCTCCAGATAAAATAGTGGTGAATGTCTTTGAGCAATTAACCAAGAATTCCTTGGTAACAATGAGACCATCTAGAATGAAAATAAGGGGACTTTATTGTCACTTCCACTTTTGCAACTGGAGCAAGCCAATTTTGGAATGATATTCATGAAGCTCAAATTATCTGTCAAGTGGGACGTATTGTATATATATATATATATAATGAATAAATTTTTTGAACATTGTGGATTCCAAAATTCTAATTTAGTATCTTTCAATACAATTTTCCAAAATGGTGGAATTACATAGAATATTAATTCTTGTATTTTACAAGAAAAAAAGATTTCATTTTAGTTAAATAAAGGGAAACAGTTTTATTCACAACTGGACATTTCAGAACCTTGAAAGTACTGATGATTGGGAGTTTTCTTGAGTGAGCCATTCATGTAACATTTCAAATGTGGACCTTGGAATGTAACGTCAACATTTTGCATATAACATGCAAACCTTGGAGCCTTTCCTCTTTTGCTTTACAAGGAATATTATTTTGAGAAATAGTGTTCTATAAAACAAATGTTTACAATTTAGTATTAGATTTTTTAAAAAGTTGCTTATAGAAAGTGTGCTTTCTATAAGAGAAAGTATAAAGATACCTACTACTGGTTGTTTGCCATCTTAATTTTGATGGAATTCACTGGGGCAAGGTGCAAACCCAAAGAACAACAACAATTGTCATAAAAACTGTCTAGGACTGCAGCCCATTAGTTAATCTATTAGCAATCTACTTTAGCCACTTACAGGATTAAGGGTAAAAGGAAATTTGAACAGAACTTACCATGTATTATAGCTTAGAATTCTTAAGCTTGGAAAGAGAGAAATCAACCACCTAAGGAGAACAGTTTCGTGGGGCAACGCTAATGGGCCCTGAAGTGCTGGCTTCTGTTTTTATGGATGGCTACTCTAACCAGTTAATTAGGTGAGATGAAGCCAGGAACTATTATTTCTTAAAAGGAAGCATATGTCATTTGCCTATTTTTATCTAGCATGATGATAAGTAACCTGGACTACAAAAAGTTTTCAAATAGCACTGGTTAGCAATCTCAGTAATTGCAGGATTTGAGAAATGATTTTTAAAATGAAAATGTACCAGAACCAAAAATATGTGTATTAGTGGACATATTTTTAGTCATGGACTCAAACACACATCATAAAAAGCACTAATGAGGTACAATTTATATATTACATATATATCTCTATCCTTATATACCTACAGTAGCTTATTTTATTATATTACTTAAATTAATACTTTTATATTTTGCATCTTTCTTATAAGCTTTTTATCTGCCTAATCTCCTGAGTTCCTATTGTGTACTTTCTTGAAATTTGAAATCATTTCTGAGAAACCCTTGGTAAATATCCTCATTGTTTGCTATAATGTGAGTCCTAAGAACAAAGAGATGTTGCAACATAAGCTGAGGCTGAGTTCTTAATTCCTTCTTTAGAGATATTTCCCCTCTGGCAATTCCTCAGTCACAAGAACCAAAAAAGGCCATAATTACAGAATTTTAAAACTGTTATAAGGGACCCCAAAGGTTATTGACTTAATAGTTATGCTTTTTAGCTTGTAATCTCTAATAATCATTTAAAAGATGTTTATAGCATGTACTCTTATTTTTGATGACATTTAAATACAATAAGCAATATCCTATTTAATTAATTTCCATAATATTTATTTTCCTGCCTTTTGCATCATTTCTCCTCAGGCATCTGGAAGGCATAAGAGAAAAAAAAACACTTTTGTAGTTGTACAAAGTCATTTATTTAGTTCTTAGTTATTTAACACACCCTGTTCCCCTCCTCCCATAAAGAGGATTTGAGTGTGCTTCAGGAATAATGGCTCCCTAGCTGAGCAGAGTTGAGTTGAGGTATCAGACTCCCCGATAATTTGACTCTGATTTATCTTTCCAGCTGCAACTCTCATGACTTCCTGCCTTGAAATTTATCTTCCAATAGCACAAGATCTCATTTAACTACTTCATTGTTCTTTCTTATTGCTCTAACAAAAATGGTCTTCCTTCTTACCCATGAACTTCTTTGTCTCTTGGCCTGGTGAATTCCTACTTGTCCTCAAAGATTTGCAACAAAAGCCTTTGCTGACCCTCCTGGGTTGATAAGTCCCTTTTTCTGGGCTCTCATAATAGCTCATGCAAAGATCCACCTTGGAAATTTTCAAAATGTATTTATGTGGTTTCCATAATTTATTACATTTATGTGGTTTCTCCCTGCATGAAGAGAGGTTTGCATCTTATCCTTTATGTCACCAGTGTGTAGCATAGTACCTGGCACACAGTAGGTGCTCAATTAATGCATACTGGTTTCATGAATGCCACATATGATAATTATACATTAAAATATTTTGAGGTTGTACATGTAAACTCCAGGACAGGATTAATGAAAAAAGCCATGTAAAGCAGAAGGTTTGAAGGATTGGAGATAGAAGTATCTGAAACCTTGGTATGGGATAATTGCACTCATGAGGCATTGAAATATTCAATATAAATGAATTTATCGTACATAATGTAGTTGATAAGTGACATGAAGAGTAGGATTAAGAAGTCAGCTCTATTTTGGTGCTCTTTACACCAAACTGCATTGCCTTTGTGGTTCTCAGCTGAGGTGCACTCAAAGTAGGGTCTTTTTATTTGCATGTATTTTCGAAATATATCCTGTTACACAATCTCTCTGGCTTACAGGTTGTTTGGGAAAATGGATGGGCTATACATAGTAGTCCTTGGACATTTTGGCACAAGGGACCAGTTTCATGGAAAACAATTTTTCCACGGAATGGGCGGGGGTGGGGAGTGGGATAGAGCTCTGCAGCCTGGTTCCTAACATGCCACCAACTGGTATCAGTCTACAGCCCAGGGGTTAGGGACCACAGGGATATAAGATAAGCTAAATTCTCAATGTGGTGGTAGTTAAAAACCAAAGACATGTTTTGCAAATTAACCATTTTCTGTGACTTGACCTGCGGAATATGCCAGATTTTAAGCTTTGTCCTATAAATCCTTTGGAAGGCAGAGATTAACTTTTTCTGAATTTAATTTTATTATTTTTTATTTTATTTATTTTACTTTATTTATCAGGGACTGGTTTTTATTGGCCTTAGCCTTTATTAGTTTGTGCTCAGTAACACAAGACCAGTGCTTAATAAATGTTCAACCATTGATATGCTCACCCACCAATTTATGCATCAAAGAATAATTTGTTAATTATTATCATAGTGGTCTCTATATTTATTTTCTGGCACAGAAGTCCCAAGTGTTTCCAATAAATTTATTTATAGATATGAGGTGTTTTGCTGCTGATAGTGTTTTATTCAACGATAAAAGGTATGTTGACCCAAACTAATTGCCAAAAGCCAAGAAAGTCAATCAGGAGTTTAAAAAATTCTTTTCCTTCCCTTCCAAACACTTTGATCTTACAGTATTACACCATCTGTAATCTCCTTAATTCTTAATCCCACTGACTTTTAAAATCAATCTTTTAGCAGCCCCAAATGGGATGCTCCTCTGGAGGGGAAAGGCAGGAATATAAACTACATCTCCAGTCTAAAACTCTCTCCTGACCTCCAGACTCACATAGTCAAATTCTTACTTGACATTTCTGCTTATATGTCTAGTAGCTATTTGAAATTTACCATATCTAAACAGAAACTCTTAATTTTCCCCATTCAGATAATGGCGGTACCTGTCATTTCCCCCTATCTCATCAATGACAGCTCTATCTTTCTATTTGGCCAAAATTTTTACTATTTCCTATCTTCTCTCAAACTCATCTCTAAACCATCAACAAACCCTATAGCTTCTGCCTTTACAGTAAACAAGAATCTGACATTTCTTTATCTCTTTAGCTGCCATTTTTATCCAAGCCACAGCCATCTCTTACCACCATCGCAGAGGCTTCCTAACCAGCTTCTTGCTCCATTTTTCCCCCTCTGCTGTCTATTCTTAACATAACATCCCCAAACAACTTTAAAATGGTAGTCAAATTATGTCATATCTCTGCTCAAAAACCTCCAATAGCTTCTCATACTGTTCAGAGTAAAAGATGCCTTTACCATAGCACACCGGCCACTGCATGATCTATCTTCTTCTGTGTCACCCTGGTCTTCCTGTTTGTCAAGCATGACATGTCCACTCCTTCCTCGGGACTTTTGTACTTCTCTTCCCTGCTCACTGTTCTCTAGATGCTCCCCTGTCTCATTCCCCAATTTTCTTCATGTCTCACAGGCCATTGTGTTACTGAGACTTTCTCTAACCAATCTACTTAAAATAACAATCCCTGTTCTTCATCACTCCCTGATTACTTTTAAATTATTTTTTTCTTCCTTTAACTATCTGTCATACAATATACTTTTTATTTTTTCAATTTTGCTTTCTGTTTCCCCTCTCCAGAACATGAATTCCACTTGGCAATGACTTCGTTTTGTTCAGTGCTCTATTCCCATGTCTAGGACGGTGTCAAGAGCATAGAGGATCCTCAGGAAATATGTGCTGACCAAATGAATGAGCTTGTAAGTGATTAACAAGGCACATCATTGTCTATCAACTTTCTTTTCCCTT
Organism: Lepilemur ruficaudatus; assembly: GCA_963574885.1. NCBI lineage: Eukaryota > Metazoa > Chordata > Mammalia > Primates > Lepilemuridae > Lepilemur > Lepilemur ruficaudatus. The sequence continues at coordinate 9,421 of CAUYRT010061488.1, forward strand.
ATAATATGCCCATGATGAGATGGTGGGTCAGGAATTGTTAGTGCTTTGAAAACCAAGACTTCAAAGAGTGTCTTAGAACTCTTGTGATTGTGGGTAATAAAACCCCACAGAATCTAGAAAAGCAATGCAAAGAATTCCAGCACTAAGACACTGGGTATCTCACAGAACTGGAGTGTGGATGTGCAGCAAGTCTCAGGTAGGATCTAAATGGGGACTGTGGGGTGAGAAAGCTGCCAAGATGATTCTCTCTCCTTCCCTCAAGATAGCTTAAGAATGCATTAAGAGTCAGTTTCCCTTTCTCATATTGGCTTTTATCTTCTTTTCTAGAACCTTCTTTTATCCCTGCAGATTAGCTTTTTCCATTCCATTACTTGCATGGAAGAATGAAGCTTTTCACAGCTTACCTTTTATTAACCCCATGGGGAGAGAAAAATCTGACTGGTAAGGTCCAATTTGCTACAGAGTAAGAGTATGCAAACAAGACTTCCATTGCTTCCCAGAGAAGTGGGAATCGTTTTGAGCTGGTCAGGTACTCTCAATACTCTCTGATACAAAGAGGAAAAGAAATTTGCCCAAAGCAACACACCTCAGAAGGAGAAGGGGCAGTATATAAACTGGAGTCTTCTGTTCCAAATCTTGAGCTTCTTGAATGTCCCCAAACATACTCTTTCTAGTGAGTTATCCATGAGTCTTTTCTATCCCTTTGATGACCACAAGCAAGAATGGTTAGGTTAAAAAATAAAAAAAATAGGACAAAATGAAATAGAAAGGGCTTAGAGAAAGGAAAAAAAAAGTGAGACATTAATATAAGATTGGACACTTCAGTGTTCTGAGAACCCACCCCAAACTATCATGCTTCCGGAAAGATGGCTGCTACAGCCAGCCAGCCTGCTCCAACTGCAAATTCACAGGCTAGTGCTGGAGAACCTGGGGCGTAGAGCAGAATGTGCTTCTTTTGTGATGCCAGTATGACCAGTGGAGCATCAAGAGCAACGGTCTGGCGTAATTCTAACACTGGTGAGCATAGGCCTGCTCTGTAAAATATTTATTTTATCAAATTTATTTCAATTCCACTCCTTTCCAAAAAAGAAATGGAGGATTCTCTGTGCTGCTATTGGTTTATTTTTTAAAAAGGTAATTTACTTTACTTTCTTCCCAGTTAATTTAGCCCCATTGTGTCCTTGTCCCAAGTTCACGGAAATGTGACTTCACGAGGAAAGAATCCATGTAAAGATTGTACATTATACTTTAATGTCGGAAAGGTGGATGAGTTGACATCATATAATGGAGAGTGTATCACCCTTTTACTAAGAGATGTAATAGCAGAAACAGTCTTGACTGTGGAAACTGCCATAATAACTGCTATGCTCATTTTTTATTGATGATGGATAAAAATTCTCATAATACTGTAGCACAGTAACTTGCTGGAATATAGCTTCAGGCTGCCCCTAAGGCAGACTTTATTTATGCATCCCTACTTTCACTATTTGTAATGATAATGATAATAATAATAATAATGATAAATATCAGTACTTTCTGAATTACAACAGGAACGAGAAGTTTCAGCAATATTTACCTGAACTACTCTGCTGAATCTTCTTTTAAGAATGTAATGGGAAAAAAAGGCCATTATAATCTTCACCATTGTCCTGGTTGCTAATAGACCTGTGCTAGCAATGTGGAACAGAAAGTGAAATCTGCCCACTGCGGGTTTTGCTGGTTTTGCAACTATTATTGTAGGCTTTTTAAAAATTATTAATTTATAAAGTGCCCTGAGCCTTACAGAATATAAGCAACTGAGCAGGCTGGGGAAATAAAGTTACATAAATCGCTATTAAGTTAGTAGCACAAACTGCAGTGACCCTACGATGGCTCAATACAGTAGTTTCAGGAGACTAGGCATAATCAGGAATTTTTAAAAAGCCTAAAAAAAGAAGTATCATCAAAAATAAGTAAATCTGTCAAAAGATTTATAAAGAGAGTTTCAAATGGAGATTAATGGAAATTCCAGAGAATTAGAAAAAAAATAATGTCAGGATGATATATAAAATTCTTGATAATTTGACATTTTGATGACTTTAGAAGTATTCATGAGAGAAGCAAATTATGATCAGCATAAAAAGGACACCTCACAATTAATAAACAAGCTTTCCCTGAATTGAACCTCCAACCTCCCACAGTCTTATAAAACCCATCACTGGGTTTACTGTATGAATGCTGTTGGGAACGCTATTCCATAAACTATGTACAGTGTGACTTTGCCAAGCCCAGTGAGAGAATTCCTGTCTGACCTTAGTGTCAGGAACAGTGGTACAAGGAACGGATGTGTGTTTTATGTAATGGACCCTGGAAACTGTGTAATTCACCGGGTTTCCTTTTTCATATTGGCAGTGAGAGAAAAAAATTCTAATTTATAGCCTTCTCATAGCAGTGTATAGGTCATTCTGGTAAGTGTTTTTCTCATCATTTCTGAATCCACTTTATGTTCTACGCCTTGTTTTATCATGTTTTGTTCACTTTATACATCTGCTTGGCTGCCTTATTTAAATCCTTACTGGAAAGAATATGGGGGTTGAGGAGGAGAGAGAAAAGAGAAGAAAGTTGAAATTTGTATACTTAGGCTTAAACATAATCTTTTATGACAAATCGTAAGATCTAATTCTTCTATATTTACAAAAAGGTAATAAAATTCCTCTTAAGGGATCCGTATCTCTAATGTGAAATAGTTTTGATACGTGGATACCAGTTTTAATTTGTATCATGTTCAGTTTAACACTATGGGGTCCCTGTTACACTTCTTAATTTCTGTCTCAATTTATTCATCTATAAACAGGTGGAAATAGCATGTACCTTGAAGGCTTGTTGTAAAAATTAAGAAGAATCTATATGATGAGTAAGCCTTAACCTTCTTGTACCTCAGTTTTCTTATCTGTGAAATGGTTATAAAATAATATCTATGTCACAAGTAGGTCGTGAGGATTAAACAAGTAGGAAACCTCCTATCACAGACTAAATGCAATTATTATTGTTTTATATTTTTATTTTACAAAGGTTCTATAACCATCCTAAATTAATTTCCCCAACTCAAAGTTTGGCAATATAAATTTTCTGAAATCAAGTACTATAGGCTACTATAGTACCCTGAGTAGGCTTAAAATGACCATTTTAAAAAAATTACATTCTCTACCATTGTCTCCATAAGATTCTCTGTTCATATTGGTCCTAAATGCTACTGGATTAGCTACCGTAGAGCAATGGTTCTCAGCCAGGGGAGATTGTATCCCCTCCCTCTCACCAGGGCATTTGACAACATCTGGAGTTGTTTTTGAAAGTCACAACTGAGAAGAAGTGTGAAGTTGGTATTTAGTGGATAGAGGTCAGCGAGGTTGCTAAACATCCTAAAATGCACAGAACAGCGCCCACAACAAAGAAGGATCTGACCTAAAATGTAAATAGTGCTGAGGTTGACAAATTCTGGAAGGCTGAGGAATTCTGGTATGCCATTTCACATCAAGAAGGAGAATAACAGAAGACACTGTCGTAAAACTGGTGGACATTGACCTTTCTTACTTAGATCCTGCTGTTTCTGGATTTTTGTTTCCAGTTTTGTGAGAAGCTTAACAAATAAGGTAAAAAAACAAGAAAATGTGACACATTTTAAGAGTCCTGGAGAGGACACATTTTAAGAGTTTAAAGAGTCCTGGACACCACCATTACCCACCTGCCTCTAAATTCACAAACAATTCTGTTGTTATTTCATTTTATTTATTTTTTTAGTGAGAGTTGCTTTTCATTGAAAATTTTCTCTATTCCAGCCACTGTGGCTAATTGCTGTATGTGTATTATTTTAGTTAACACAACATCTGCATAAAGTAAAGTTATTGTCTCACTTTCTAGATAAGGAAACTGAGTCTCTGATGGGTGAATTAACTCATCCAAGAACCAGGATTTCAGTTCAGTCTAAGTAAAAATACATGTTCTTAATTTCCAAAATTGTGTTCTTCCACAATGTGATGACCTATGTCCATTCTTTGTTTTTTAAAATAATTTTTTAAATTTTTAATTATTATGGATACATAATAGTTGTATATCTTTATAGGGTACAGTGATGTTTTGATACAGGCATACAATGTGAATTAATTAAATCAGGATAATTGGGGTATCCTTCACCTCAGGCATTTATCATTTCTTTGTGTTAGGAACATTCCAATTCCATTCTTCTACTTATTCTAAAGTGTACCCTAACTTATTGTTGATTATAGTCACTTTGTTATGCTATCAAATATTGTCCCTTCTATCTAACTATATTTTTGTACCCATTAACCATCCCCATTTTATCCCCTTCCTAGCCTCTGGTAACCATCATTTTATTCTCTGTCTCCATGAGATCAATTGTTTTTAATAGCTCCCACATATGAGTGAGAACATGTGAGATTTGTCTTTCTGTGCTTGGCTTATTTCACGTAACTTGATGTTAGCCAGTTCCATCCATGTTGTTGAAAGTGGCAGGATTTCATTTTTTGTGGATATATAATATTCCATTGTGTATATGAACCACAATTTCTTTATTCATTCACTGTTGATGTACACTTAGTTTGATTCCAAATGTGGCTATTTTGAATAGTGCTGCAGTAAACATGGGAGTGCAGATATTTCTTTGTATACATATTTCCCTTCCTCTGGATACATACCCAGAAGTGAGATTGCTGGGCCATGTGATAGTTCTATTTTTAGTCTTATTCAGTTTTTGAGGAAGTTCCATAATGGTTGCACTAATTTACATTCCCATCAACAGTATACCAGGGTTCCCCTTTCTCCACATCCTTTCCAGCATTAGTTATTGCCTTTTAAATTAAAGCCATTTTAACTGGGGTAAGATAATACCTCCTTATAGTTTTGCTTTGCATTTCTCTGATGATTAATGATGTTGAACATTTTTCATATACCTGTTGGCCATTTGTATTATGTCTTCTTTTGAGAAATGTCTATTCAGATCCTTTGCCAGTTTTTAATTGAATTATGTGATTTTTTTTCCCTATTGAGTAGTTGGAGCTCCTTACATATTCTAGTTATGATCCCTTGTCAGATGGATAGTTTGCAAATATTTTCTTCCATTCTGGGGGTTGTCTCTTCACTTTGTTGATTGTTTCCTTTGCTATGCAGAAGCTTTTTAGCTTCTTCAGAACAACTACTATGAATTCTTTGTCTGAAAAGTCACATATCTCCATCTTTCTGGGATTAGTCACCAGTACCTTATTTAGTTCGTTTGGTGAGGTCATGTTTTCCTGGATTTCTTGATGCTTGTGGATGTTTGTCAATGTCTTGGCATTGAAGAGTTAGGTATTTATTTTAATCTTCACAATCTGGATGTGTTTGGACCCATCCTTCCTGAGAAGGTCTTCTGGATAGATATTCAAAGGGAATTGAATGTTATAATCCAAGTATTTGGTCACTGCAGTCATATCAGCACTAAGTGCATCCCAAGAACAGTAATGCTGTGACTCTTTCAGACTCCTAGAGGTAGCACCTTGGTGGAGCTGTATAAGACACAAGAGAGTTCCCTAGATTATCAGCCAAAGTCTCTCTCTTCCCTCACTTTCTGTGCTGGGCTGCTGGAGTTGGGGGAGGAGTGATGTGGGCACTCCCTTGTGGTCACTGCAGTTAGGACTGTACCATATTACACCTGAAGCAAGCCCAGTCTCACCCATATCCCTTGGTGACTGCTGCCTGGCTACCTCTGATGTTTATTCAAAAGCCAAAGCCAAAGTGTTCTTTAGTCAGCAGGTGGTAAATCCTGCCAGGACAAGGTCCTTTCCTTCAGGCAGCCTGTTTCCTTCTGGCCCAGAGTGGGTCTAGATATGCATTCCTAGAGCTAATACCTCGAATCAGGAACTTCAGGAGTCTGCTTGGTACTTTATTTTGCTATGGCTGATCTGATACTCAAGATGTAAAACAAAATCTTCTGATCTCTTCCTTTTCCTTTTGGCAAGTGGAAGAATACTCTCCCTGAGCTGCACTGCCTGGTATTTGGGAGAGAGTTGAGATGGGCACTGGCATGGCTGTCACTAATGATGTCTCACTGGGTCATGTGCACCCCAAGTCCACTGGCTCTGAACCAATACATCTAGAGCAGGAATTGCCCAAGGACTGCAGACTTTGTGGCCTGACTGCCTTATGAATGTATTCCAGCCTCCAGGAAGCTTTCTTTCAGGAGGTGGTAAGGCTAGCTGGAACTCAGATTTTGGGGAGGATGATTTTCCTCTGGTTGGGTGGTAGGGCTGGTCTAAACACTCTTCCCCTGGGCATCAGCAGAATTCTGTCTTGTGCTGTGTTCCCCTGTGCCAGGGTTGCCCTGAATTTCAATGCAATTCTCACGCTTTGCCCTCCCTCCCCTCCCAACACAGATTCGCTCTCCACTCAGTGTGCTGGGGTGGTACTGCTAGGGGATGGGGGAAGGGTGGCATGGGCAATGCAGGACTATCTTCTCTGCTGTTTTCAGTGCCTTTTTCCTTGATATAATGTTAAAACCAGGAACTATGAGCACTCCCCTGATTTTTGATTCTACTGAAGGTGCTTGCTTGTGTGGATAGTTGTTGAATTTGGTGTTCCTATGGAGGGACGATTGCTGGAGGTTTCTATTGAGCCATCTTGCTCCCTGTGGAGAAATAACTTCTGAACAGATACAACTGAATTTTCCTTAAGTGATAAAAGACAAAAATGTTCATATCAAAATTTTAATTTGAGAAGCATGCAAGATAAACACAAATATAATTAGAACTAAAATACTAAAGATATTAAAAATAATCCTAAAACCTGAAAGGAAAACAATATCTACAGAACAGTGACACAAACTGTCAAGAAATTTCTCTTTAGCAATAGAAAACCCAGAAGACGATGACATTATAGATTTAAGCTGTTAAAAACAATATCTGTGACCTTGACTTTTATTTCCAGTCAAATTATAAAAGCAAAGGAAAAATAAAGACATTTTCAAACACATAAACATTAAGAGTATTTATACAGATAGCTGAAAAAATAATTAGATTGTCATCAAACAGAGAAGGGAGCCTAGAAATTGATAAAATGTCAATAAATGTAATTATTGACTGCAAAAACAGTTTACTGTTTAATATATTTTTTGAAATGTAAAATTATAAATCTAATTGAAAACAACAAGATGGTAGGTTGAAATGATTAATGCACAATTATAGTGTGTTAAGTTCTGTGTTATGTTGAGAGAAGGGGAGGAATGTTGCATAGTAGTAGAATTTGTTAGAAAATATAACTAACTATATATGCTTTTTAAAATCCAAATTACCTACAAAAGTAATAATACAATTAGAGTTTCTGGGCCTGTAGAGGAAAATAAAAGTGGCTATTAAAAATTTTATTAATTCATTTAATTAATTGTCTATCTTCTATTTCTTCCAAAATTTCCATAAATTGGTGATGATTCATACATCGGCATGTATATATTACATGATTTTGACAACTAAACAATACCCATGAGACTTTTCATGAAGTTTGCTTCAGAAAATGGAGCACAGATATTTTCAATGTGTTTCTAATAGTGGAACAAAATGATAGGAGAAACTGAATTTCTTTTGTTCTTTCTCAATGATTATCGAGAGAAAGAATTTTGCAGTTTTTCTGTACTATAGACTCCAATTAAAGGGTTTCTTGAAACAAGAGAAAAATAAATATATTTATTAAAATAGAACTGGGTTATACCATTCATACTTGTAAATAATTGTTTCAATTAATAATATATGACAGACATTTCTACCTGTGATCAAATATTTAAAATGTGAAAAAAAGCATTCAAAGGGAAACAGGAGAAAAAATGAGTAAAGGAAAAGGATATGAACAACAACAAAAAAACAAAAGATGGTAGGAATAAGACCAATTAGATCAATAAATATAACACATGTAATAGATTAAGCTTACAACAAAAGAGTATGATTGACTAATCTGGACTTAGTAATCAAAACCCAAGATAAAACTGCCTTTAGAAATTGAAAATGTAAGTATGGAAAAAGATGCCATACAAACATCAGCCAAAAGCAAATTGGCAGGGAATTATCAATATCAGGCAAAACAGAATTTAAGAACACAATTGGAACAAAGAATAATAAAAATAATTTACAAGGAATTTGTCAGAATCATGACTTTGTGAGCAACTTAAAGTTGCTCTATATAAAGTAAGACCTGGCAGAATTAAAAGGTAAATTTCACAAATTAACAATCATGATGGGGTATTTTAATTCAAGTCTGTCAAAAACTCTGTAAGTCAAACAGCCAAAAATAAAGTAATCAAAATACAGAAGTTTTGAATGAAACACAAATACACACACAGGGAGAAATTGATTTACACCAAAGAAATAGAAAGTATACTTTCATTTCAAATATCTAGGACACATTTACAATGGAGTTCATCATTACACACACTGTAATATAAAATTAAGAATTCAATAATAAATAATAAATTGATGTTAGAAAGTTAGAAATTTAAGAAGGCAATTCTAAGTTACTAGTAGAAACTTAAAAATATTTAGAGTTGAATAATAATAAATGTAGTAAATAAAAACATACAGTATTTAACAACTGTTAATTAGAATAAATTTATAGTCTTAAATGCCTTTATTAAAAAACAGGTATATTTGAAAGTAGATGAATTTAGCTTTCAAATCAAGAAACTAGAAAAGTTACAAAGAACAACTCTTAATTAGGGAAGAGAAACTTTCAAAATTAAGATCAGAAATTAATGCAAAACAAGTCAAAGGAACAAAAGGTAAACAAACCTAAATATAGTTCTTTAATAAAATAATAAAAATAATAAAATAGTCACATTGCCAACAAGAATGATCAAGAAAAATGAAAAAAATATAGTCATGCTCCACATAATAATATTTTGGTCAAAAATGGACTACTGTAACATCACGGGGCAATGCCATTACTCACGTGTTTGTATGATGCTGGTGTAAACAAACCTTCTGTGCTGTTAGTCCTGTAAAGTATAGCACATACAATTATGTACAATGCATAATACTTGATAATGGCAATAAGCAACTATTGTAACTAAACCAAACTGGGTTTGTTTGCCAGCATGCAACAGAAAGCCAGTCACAGAAGCACTGGGTTTTTGCAGCAAGAAGGACTTACTTTCAGGTGGCCAAAAGAAGGAGAGAGGATTCAGACTCAAATCTGTCTCCATCAGCTGGGAGTTAGGGCAGGTTTTTATAGTCAAAGGGTAATGAGGTTGATCTGATTGTATCTTGCCATGCAGTGAGGTCAGGAGACATGCTCTGACTTCATCCTGACATGGGGTGATGCCAAGGCTCAATCTGATTGGATCCTGGATCCTGCTGTGTGGTGTTCTCTTCTTAATTCAGTCTCCTTCATCCAAGCACTTAGGTTCCACCTGTGATTGCACACTTGGTTTATCTGGGCATGCATAGGTTACATGCCCTTCAACCTAGGAGTCTATGACAACTGAGAAACAACTCCTCTGTTACATAAAAGTTCTATCAGACTAGTCTGATGTAGTTACACTGTGTTACTGGTTTATGTACTTACTATACTATACTTTTTATCTTTATTTTATTTTCAGTTGATTCAATGTTATTGATGTTATAAAATAATTGAATCATTTGTATTTCATTTCAGCCTTTTAATCTTTATTTTAGAGTGTACACCTTCTACGTACTAAAAACAAAAGTTAATTGTAAAGTAGCCGCGGCAGCTCCTTCAGGAGCTATTCCAGAAGCAGGTATTGTTATTGTAGGAGATGACAGCTCCACGTGTGCTACTGCCCCTGAAGACCTTCCAGTGGGACAAGATGTGAAGGTAGAAGATACTGATACGGATGATCCTGACCCTTTGTAGGCCTAGGCTAATGTGTGTGTTTCTGTCTTGGTTTTTAAGAAAGAAGCACAAAAGGTTAAAAAAAATTTAATAGATAAAAGTTAATAGAATAAGAATATAAAGAATGTAGAATGGTTGTGTTTTAAGCTGAGTATTATTACATAAGAGTTTAAAAGTTAACAAAAATTGAAAGTTTATAAAGTAAAAGAGCTACAATAAGCTAAGGTTTATTTATTCTTAAATAATTTTTTTTTTATAAATTTAGTATAGCCTAAGTGTAGAGTCTACCATAGTGTATGATAATTTCATAGGCCTTCACATTCATTCAGCCCTCACTCACTGACTCACCCAAAGTAACTTCCAGTCCTGCAAGCTCTATTCATGGTAAGTGCCCTATACAGGTATATCATTTTTCATGTTTTTTAATGTTCCATACCATGTTTTTATGCCTTTTCTATGTTTAGGCATGTTTAGACATACAAATACTTACCACTGGGTTACAATTGCCTATGATGCTCAGCACAGTATCATGCCGTAAGTTTGTAGTCTAGGAGCAATGGTCTATACCTCATAGCCTAGGTGTGTAGCAGGCTATACCATCTAGGTTTGTGTAAATACACTCTATGATCACACAATGACAAAATCGCCTAACAATGCATTTCTCAGAATGTATCCCCATTGTTAAATGATATGACTATGTTATGAACTAGACTAACATAACCACATATATTACATCAATTTTTAAGATCATACGAGAACACTATAAAGAAAGTTCAAAAAATTGAAAACCTGGACAAAATATAAATATTTATAAATATATATATTTTTCAAATTAAGAAAAGAAAGCTGTAATAAATCAGAAGCTATTAAATAAATTGAATTTATAATCAAAATTATTATTATTGTTTTAATTTCAGGATATTATGGGGATATAAACATTTTGGTTACATGCTATGACTTTGCCACAGCCAAACCATGATTAGAGGAATGCCCTTTCCCTGCTGCAATACTCACCGCATCCATTAGTTGTGAGTTTACCCATCCCCAATCCCCAAAGAATATCACTACCTTGTGAGTACCTTAGTGTTGATCAGTTAGTGCCAATTTGATGGCAAGTACATGTGGTGCCTATTCTTCCATTCTTGTGATACTTCACTTTGGAGGATGGGCTCAAGCTCTACCCAGGAAAATATAATTATTGTCCTTCATTCCCACTTTCTCTACTTGCAACAAAACACAAAAAACTTTAGAATCTGATTATTCTCAAAGTGCATTTTGTCCAACCTTCAAAAACCCAACAACTGCAAAATATTTAACAGAATAAAGAGAGAAAACCACCAACTCATTTTATGAGGCAAGTAATAACCCTGAAATCAAAATCAGATGAGAAAAGAAAAAATTATGAATACAGATATAAAATTCCTAAACAAAATACTAGAGAAAGTAATTAAATAACATAATATACATGTCAAAATCAAATAATATCTAGTCTAATAAATCAAGAACAGTTCAATTTTAAAAGAATCCAAGAGAAAAAGTGAGAAAATAACATAAGAATGCAATTTAAGAAGAGAAAACCTATAACAACATTAGTAGATATTAAACTTCACTAGTATTCATGGAAAAATACACACTTAATACCAAAATATAAGTGAGGAATATTTTTGCACACACAGAGTTGGTAAAATTTAGGAAGTCTGACAATATCAAATATTGACAAAAATAGGGAGAAAGCTGCAAAATTTAGGTTTTCCAGCATTTGTGGGAAAATTGTAAATTGCTACAACTGCAAACACTTTGTTTAGCAATTGGGCAATACCCAATACAATTGAAGACGTATACACCTAATGATGCCACACCTCCTCCTTTGGGCATATTATTCAGAAAAAAATCTTGCAAAAATGCACAAAATGATATGTAGAACATGTGACTTGTAGCACTGCTTATAACATTGATAAAAGTGAGAATAACCTAAAAAGCTTCCAAAAAAAGAGAACAGATAAATAAATTGTAGTTATTATTAATATGAAATAATGGGATACACAAAAGTTTAAATAAGTGAACTGGAGCTTTGTATATAAATATTAGGATTTGTCAAAACTTAAATATAAGCAAAAAAGGAATAGACTGATGCTATATTATATTACACATATATAAAAATTTGAAAGCACAAAACCCAATGTCATATATTATTTATGGATCCATAAATATGTAGTAATAGTATGAAAATAATCATAAAGAAATTGATAATTTTCAATTCAACTGAATAGCTGATTATGGCAGACAAACAATTTGGACCAATATACCCACAGAGAAAATCTATGTGTATGCATGTATGTATATATGTATGTATGTATGTGTTCTGGATGAGACAGTTGAAAACCTGTAGGTCAAAGAAAAAATCAAAACGAGAAGTAGACTATATTAATATACTTTGAATTAATGATAGTAATAATGAAAAAACTACATTTCAAAATTTGTTCATTAATTTTTAGCATTAAATATGTTTATCAGAGAAAAGAAAAGCTGAACATATGTGAGCTAGGCACTCATCTCAAGAAATTAGAGAACAACCACCAATGAAATCCATAGAAAGTACAAGTAAGGAAATAATAAAGACAAAAGTGGAAACTTTAATGAGACTAGGAAAAACAAAAACACTTTTGAACTCATTATCTGAGGCCAGAATTACCGTATTTTTTTAAAACTGTCTAAGACATCAAAAGAGAAAAATTATTGGCCAATTTAACTATGAAGATAGATGCAAAAATACTGAGCAAAATATCAGCTATTAAAATCTAGCAACCTGTACAGGGGGTAACACATCACAGAAACTGAGTTATTCCAGGAATGCAAGGTTATTTAACCCCAAAACATTAAGAATAAATATAGCACATGTATATAATAAAGATGATCTATGATCTTCTCAACTGATGCAGAAAATGTATTTGATAACATTTATTTTATGTGATAGACTGAATAATGTCTCCAATGAATGATATACATGATTTAATTTCCAGAACCAATGAAAATGATTCCTTTCATAGTAAAAGGACTTTGCAAATGTGATTAATTTAAGGATATTGAGGTGGGGATGTTATGTTTGATTTTATTGATTGGGCCAATGCAATCACAAGCCTCCTTAGAAGAAGGAGGCAGGAGGGGCAGTGTCACAGAAGATGGCACTGCAAAAGCAGAGGTTGTCAGACCTGGTGACTCATGCCTGTAATCCTAGGATTTTGAGAGACTGAGGCAGGAGGATTGCTTAATGCTGGGAGTTTGAGGCCAGACTGGGCAGCATAGCAAGACTGTATCTCTACAAAAAAATTTAAAAATTAGCCAGGCACAGTGGTGTGAGCCTGTAGTCCTAGCCATTTAGGAGACTGAGGCAGAAGGATCAGTAGAACCCCAGAGTCTGAGGCTGCAGTGAGCTATGATGATATCACTACACTCCAGCCTGGGCGACAGAGCAAGACCCTGTCACCAAAAGAAAAAAAAGAAAGAAAAGAAAAAGTATAGGTTGGAGTGAGATCAGGCGTGAGCCAAGTAATGTGGGTAGTCTCTAGAATCTGGAAAAGGTGAGGAAACATATTCTCCTCTAAAACCTCCAAAAGGAATATGGCCCTACTGACCCATTTTGGACTTCTGTCCTCCAGAGCTATAAGATAATAAGCCTGTAATATTTTAAGCCACTAAGGGTGACAATTTGTTACAGTAACAATAGGACCCTAATAATATTTTATCATTTATGATAAAAAAATCTTAGCAATTAGGAAAAGAGGGGAACAATTTTAACCTTAACAGGCATCTATTAAAACATATAGTGCAAACACCATCCTTAAAGGTGAAACGTTGAAAGCTTTTCCACTGAAATCAGATATGAAATAAAGGTGCACAATATCATTTTTTCTATTTAACATTGTATTGGAAATTCTATGAAAGGCTACAATGTAGAAAAAATAAATGATAAAATGATTGGAAAGAAAGAAAACCACCATGATTTGCAGATGGCACAATTATGAATTAAGACGTAAAATAATATATAATAAAAGTTAGAATGAAAAAAATGAGTTGAGCCAATCAAAAGGAAACAGGGGCTCCTGTTGTAGCTAATTCCAAAGCCATTACTGTAGAAGAAAAGATGAGCTTGGAACATTTCGTTATGTCAAGAAGTAAAGAAGTGCTCAAAAGATGAAGAAAACATGTCAACATTATGTAAAGCCAACTTGAAGAGGCTCCCTTACTGGCTATACTAGGGGAAAATTTAGCTTCAAAATGAATAATGACAGTCAATACCATTGTGTAAAATAATCCATAAGTCCACACTGATAGCAAGTAAATAAACAAAGCAGAAGAGAAAGTTCTTCTTTGTAGTAGAATAATTGTAATAATTCAGATAATAATCATAAAAGAATGTTTAAACTATTTGGTAAATGTTTGAAGAGGAACAGGATATTTACTTAGTCTTCAAATATCACTCCATGGTTTACTTATTAATTAAAGAGAGAAATGAATAGTACAGACAAATAAATTAAAACTGCAAAGTGGAAAAATCTGGTGGGTGCCATCTTAATCAAATGACCAAGTTAACACCACTAAATGGGGGAAAACTCACTTTATGTGCCTTCTGATGGATGCACTGGGGAAGAGAGATTAGATACATAGGTAGGTACATAGATATACAAGGGCTATCTGAAAGTATCCAGGCATTGTTAATATAATGAGAATAGTTTGTGCAACATTGTTACAACCTGGTGGCCAAGGAGAGTGGACTGGGATGTGCACTCGTGAACAGTGATGACTTCACCATACTAGTCAGTCACGCTAGACGTCGTTCAGTGAGCATGTACTGTGTGGCCCTCGCATTCAAAATGATTTGAGTGAGTAAAGCAACTACTCTGCATTGAATTTTTTTTTTAAATTTCAGAATTTTACAGGGGTACACACATTTCAGTTACAGAATTTGTTTTTGTACAGTTGGAGTCAAAGTTAGAAGTGTGCACTTCACCCAGTTAGTCAACATTGTACTTGTTAAGTGTGAAGCCCCCTCCTCCTCCCCCTCCCACCTACTTGATTTCCCTTGAGTTTTACTTCTATATGTGCACTAAGTGTTAATTGACTAGTTCTAATTTAGTACTGAGTACATGTGGTGTTTGGTTTGCCATTCGTGCGATATCTGCATCAAATTTTGTGTTAAGCTTGAACATTCCTCTGCGGAAACTATTCAGATGATTCAGAGAAATTTCGGGGATGATGCAATGAGTGCCACGCAAATAAAATTGTGGCACAAACGTTTCAAAGGTGGTCGAGAATCTGTTGAAGGTGATCCACGTTCTGGAAGGCCTGCAACAAGCAGAACACCCGAGAATGTTGAATGCGTATCGGTTAGGGTAAAAGACACTGGGAGAACTGTGTCAGGTCCCAAGGTGCACACTGTGAAGGAGAATGAGGCATCATTGTCCTATGTACAATGTTTCTTGTATCTTCTTCAATAAATGACTCTATTTTTCATATTACATGGCTGGATACTTTCCAGACAGCCCTCGTAGAGATGCAAAGACTATATACACACAGTTTTGTGTGTGTGAGGGAGAGAGAGGGAAAAATACTAGAAACTGGTAAACTGGGTGAAGAGTAAATGGGAATTATTTGTACTGACTTAATGAAATATGTGAAAGATCTGTATACAGAAAATTTAGAAAAATTGAAGAAAATTTAATTAAATGGAGAAATATATACCATGTTCATAAATGAAAATATTCATTATTGTAAAAATTTAAATTATCCTCAAGTATATATACTGGTTCCAAACAACAAAATTCCAGTTGCTTTTTTCTTTTGGTAGAAATTGATAGCGATAGTCTAAAATACTTAGAGAAATGCAACTGCCAAGAATAGCCAAAATACTCATGAAGAGTAAGTTCTCTCACCTTTCTGTCTTGAACAAGAAGAAAAAATATGAGGGAAATTACCGCATCCGGGATCAAAGCATATTATAAAGCTACAGTAGTTAATTAAATAGCATGATGGTATTAACACAAAGATGGGCAAATGGGCAAGTGGCTCAAATTTAAAAAAAAAGCAAATCCTCTCATCTGTGATTTAAGATAAACAGGCCCTGAAGAGTACTGGGTAAAAATGGCTTTTTCAATAAATGTTTCTGAGTCAATTGAATGTCTATATGGAGGAAAAGAAATCAAAACCCACCGACCACACACCATACACAAAAATCAATTCCAAGTAGATTGAAGATCTTAATATGAAAGGTAAACCAATAAAATTTCTGGAAGAAAACATGGGAGAATGACCTTGCAGTGGGGAAATATTAATATTTATTAAATAAGATAAAGGAGAGTCATATCCATAAAGAAAAATATTGTAAATTGTACACATTCAAATTAACAATTTCTACTTGTTTTAAATAGAAATTATATGAGCAAAAAGGCAAGTGGGGAAATATATTTCTAACATATATAATTTGACAAAAGGCTCACATATATAATATATAAAGAATTCCTACAAATCAATGAGAAAAAAAAGATAATTCAAAAGAATACTGGGCAAGACACTTGAATAGTACCTTCAGCTGAATGGGTCAATAAATGTACAAGTGCTCAACTTCATGAATCATTAGGGAAATGCAAATAAAAATCATAATAACACTTCATAATCATCAAAGTGGCTAAAATTAAAAGACTGACAATGTCAATGCTTATGTACTGCTGGTAGGAGTATAATTGTTAAAATCACTATGAAAGTTGTTTGGAATTATCCACTAATTCCCTAATTTCCTTCTTTGATATGCATTTACCAAAATCTATGCAGAAGAACACTCATAGCAGCATTTTAATATTTGGAAGCTGGGCACAATGCAAAATGCCATTAGCAATATAGTGGTTGAATAAATTGTGATATGTTGATGCAATTGAATACTATACATAATGAAAATGAACACTACAGCTACATGGAACACAAAATGAATCTCATAAACATCATTTTAAGCAAAAGAAATCAGATACAGGGAGATATACAGCTTAATTCCAAATATATCAAGTTTAAAAACAAACATAAATAATCTATGGTGGCCAAAGACAGAATATTAGTTACTTTTGAGAGAATGGTGGGAGATAGTGGTTGTTAGGAAGCACAAGTCTTTGAGCACTAATAATATTCACTTTCTAACTGGATCATGTTTACATGAGCCTCTTCACTTCGTGGAATTTAATTGAACTGTATGTTCAACATTTATGCACTTCTCTACACAGATGTTAATAATTCAACTAGCACATAAATTTTTAGAAATTCATGCAAATAATAAATGCCAAAATCATAACAGTGGTTATCTGTGGTAACTGAGATTTGGGAGGGTGTCTATGGTAGGAGCAGGATTTGACTCTATTTGTAGAGTATTATTCCATTTTAAAAGACTATAATACAAATATAGGAAATTATTAAGATGTAATTAAGCTGATGGTTTGTTACATAGGTAATCGTTATATTACTATTAATCTGTATACGTTTTTGTCAATTCAACATCCTTCCCACACAAACAAAAACAAATCAATGAGATTATCCTGAGTAGTATGTTTATCAATACAAGAGACACTTCCAGGATCATGCTATCCTGGTCTCTATATTGTTCTCAGAGATTCAAATTGTAGCATCTGAAAATGTTATTAAAGATTGTGTTCACTGCATTTCACAGAGTGTACTTCATTAATTTCTGGGAAAAATTCCCTCTGGCCAGAGTACTTGGGAAAATTGGACTTCCTTTCCCATACAGAAAATAATAGATGTTTTGAATTACCATATAACTCATCCTATTTTTATTTTTGTATCATTTATTAGAAATCTCAGAGCCAAATTTGTGGCCCTTCCATATAATGTATGAATACATTTTGAGTACTAATCTAAATCTTAGCTTAATTTTACTTATCTTAACATTGGTTATTGTTTGTTTCTATCCACTTATTTTTAATTTCATATAATTTTGAATCTACTTATTAAAGCCTTCCTGGAATATGACTCGTTAAAATTATTCAGCACATGATAATTTGACTCAGTGATTTTTGTTTAAGATGTTCTTTCAACCATGCATCTTCTGCATGTGTATGCATGAAGGGATTTATGCTATGTGGAACTACTTGAAGGGCGAATGGTCATGAGGTCCTTTTCCAGCCACAAATGATTGCTATTCTGTTCTTTGTAGGAAACGTGAAATTTTGGTGACTCCTACTAGCATGAAAAGCTTCATGAACTCTTCATTGAACTCATAAACTCTTCAGCATGGATAAATTTTATATACCTACATACAGTTGATGTGGAAAGCCAAACTGGTTTTCTAACTCTCTTCTCTGAATATCTTGTATGTACTTTGATGCTATGTTTGCAGTTTCATTACATTTGAGTTATTATGTTTTATTTTATTAGGATTATTTTATTTTATTATTTTATTACATTGACTTATTGCAATTAAGTTACAATTGATAGACCCTATGGTGTCTCCCATTCCTCCTTTATTTCTTGCTTCTATGCACACAGACACAGACACACACACACACACACACACACACACATCTACCTTTCAAATTACTGTGGATGATTTGTAAACTACTTCTCATCCCATTTTCTATTTCAGTCTTATTAAAATTTCCAAAGTCTACTTTAGAATTCAAGCTTTCTCCCAGATCAATGCAGTCTTCACTTACCATTGGGTTTTGTTGATCCATCCCTCAAGGTGCTAATTTAAATTTCTCCCCACTAAGTAATATGGTAAGTCACTACTGTGTCAATATTTGTTTTACGTTCTTTTTCACTTGATGGAGTTCATGAGGTGAGTAAAGCATTTTCTTGGCTCTTCAACAGTGGGTTATATATGTATGTAAAAAGTAAAAAGGAAATGAGTGTAAACTTTTCCAAAAGGTCTTTCTGAAATGAATGACCATTTTATTATTTTCTGAGATAAAATTAACTCAGTCATTTAAAAGAAATACAACACTCATATTTAATGCAAAGTATTGAAATGAGAGAATGAAATATATCTGTATTTATAATTCATTATATCATTTTATATTTAATTCTCACTTTGCCATAATGCATCTATCATTGTATTTTTTAAAAAATAGAGGAATTCTTAACACTTCATGAATAAAAGTCATGGGAGGGGGATTTCCTATAGCAGTAGTTTTATTTCAACATACATCATATCTTCAATTCTTTGATGCAGGCAAAGATCTGAAAGAAAAAGTTTAAATGTTGCAACATGTCCTCTTAATATATAAAATATAAAGAAGTAACTCCCAAGACTTAGAAACACAGTTACAATGACAACCTCCTACCTCTGAGCTCATCAAATTGAGGTCCTGACTATAGGATGACAGGAGTTGACCAGTAAAAGAACAACATTTCTGAGAGTTCATTTTACCCTTGAGTCACTTTTGCATGAAATGATAGCATCTCTCTTGGGAACCGGCCTCAATGCATCTTTCTGTAAATTATTTACCATATATCACTCTTGATTCAATGGACTATAAAATATAGGTATTTTTTATTGGCAAGAACGTAGGACATTTTTACAATGAAAAATAATGCTCTACAGCAGGAAAACTTAACAGAATTAAGAGCTATGAGACTATAGGAAGAAATTGACCACTTCTTCCCTTGAAAAACCTTTTCCCTTATCTTCTCTTCCAGATCTGTCATGTGCCACCTTCCAAATCTTCTGCTGAAGAAAAGAAGACTGAAGTTGTAAAAATAATTTCAACTCGAACTTATTTTATTCAACTCACATAATTTAATTCAACAATATCTCTAGGTTTCTTTTCCCTTAAACCGTTTTTCCCCTAATTGCCTGATTTTCTAATAGGAATTGGAACCTTTGATTTGAGTCCTCTCAGCAGAGACTGATTTCATCATATCATAATATCGGAGACTAGAGAACTGGATTACATATTAAACTTATTCTACTTTAAAGCTTCTTGAATTTGGTTCCCATTGGATATTGGATTCTTTAGTAGCTAAGAAATCATGACTATAATACAGAATGCTTTGATGTAATCAAGGAGGTTTTGTGTCTTTATCATTGACCATTACGAATTATTTCTTTCTGAAATAACATTACGTAACTGTAGATAATTCTGTTTTAGAATTGTATTACTCTGTTTAGTTTACAGGGTTCAAAATGAAAAGTGGGCTCACCCTTTAAAGAAACTGTGGCATAAACCAGAATCACATACACACGTAAAATCCAAACAGGGGTTCAACAAAGAGCCATTTAGTGCAAATGATCTCTTAGTATGATATAAATACAAATTCAGTTTGGAAATCAAAAACTGTTGTGCTGTTCCCAGAGGAAAATCTTTACTATTGGAAAAAGATCATCATAGAAGAGTCATAACTGCTGACCAAAGTAGGTTGCTTGATTTTATTTTCCTTCCCCCCACCCCCTGCCTCTTGCTGTGAAGGAAAAAAGAGGAAGTAGAAACCAAATAGGAAATGAATAAGGCTAAGGACCTAAAGTTGAGAGAGAAATGAAGAAAGCTATATAATTCCTAGAGCCAGATGCTGAGACAAAACTTAAGACAAGTATAGTTACTAAATATTTTCATTCTAGCAAGCTAACTTCTGGCAGAATGACCTGTAGCTGTGGATAAAATGTGTTGCTATAAAGAAAAGAACACTATATTTTTTTTCATTCATAAGTAAAAATCAAGGCTGAATTTAGTAAAAAGTCACCACCGATGGAAAGATCTTCAGCAAATCCAATCATCTTATTAGAAGAGAGAGCTGAAGATCAGAGAAATTAAGTGATTTGTTCAAGTTTACACATCTTAACAATGATGGGGCTAGGAATAGAACTGACATCTGAAATTTCCACTCTCACCCACAGTACCTAAAATGTTGCATGTCTTTAAACTTTTGTTAATTTGCATTCATTCCACAGTTATGTATTAAGCATCGTCTATGTGCCAGGAGTCATGTTCAGTCCTGCAGATGCAAGATGCAGAAGTATCATACAGAATATGCAGTCTTTCCGCTCATGGAGCTTAGAGTTTTTGAGGAAAATCAACGCAAAACCATTATTTACAAAATGAATTACAGCTATAATGAGTGCTACGAAGAAGTATGGGATGATCTAAAAGCTTTTGGAAGTGTTCATCTAGTCTTCAAGCTTTACTTCTCTGCTGAAATTTCTCTAAGGTAATTAAAACACAACTCTCATTTTACTTGAACTCTTTTGAACCTGTGATAGTGCTATCGGTTCTTTCCTTTTTGTAGCTCCCTACACTCTTTTTTTTTCTTTATTGAAGTGTAATTTACATATCATGTCTTTACTCCATTTTAAGTGTACAATTAAATGGTTATTAGTAAATTTACCAAGTTGTACAGCTATTCACATAAATCAGTTTTAGAGGATTTCCTACCCTCTATTGAGACTCCTAATACCCAACCCCAACTACATTTCAAGCATGCCCCTCCCCTTCACAGTGCTCACCACATCTCTCAGATGTGGGTCTACTCCCCCACCCCCCAAATCCCTAGTGAACACTCCTATCATTTGAGCTCCATAGTGTTAATCAGTCAATACCAATTTGATGGCGAGTACACGTGGGGCCCATTCTTCGAGTCTTGTGTCACCTCACTTTGAATAATGGGCTTAAGCTTAATCCAGGATAATATAAGTAGTGCTAGCTCACTGTCGTTTCTTAAAATCGAGTAATATTCCATTGTAAACATATACCAAATTTTAACAATCCACTCATGAATTGACGGGCACTTGGGTTGTTTCCACGACCTCGCAGTAGTGAATTGTGCTGCCATAAACATTCGGGTGTAGATGTCTTTATAATAGAATGTCTCATGCTCTTTTGGGTAGATGCCTAATAATGCTATTGCTGGATCGAATGGTAATTCTATTTTTAGTTCTTTGAGGAATCTCCAATTCTTTTCCACAAAGGTTGCACCAATTTGCAGTCCCACCAGCAGTGTAAGAGTGTTCCTGTCTCTCCACATCCTCGCCAGCATTTGTTGTTTTGGGATTTTTTGATAGAGGCCAGTCTCACTGGGGTTAGGTGGTATCTC
>CAUYRT010061495.1:0-12971 GCA_963574885.1 Lepilemur ruficaudatus
AGTAGGTTTTTGAATGTAACAAGATAAGTCAACTTGAGTTGTAATATATTTTGGGAAATTAGCTCACTACAAATTGTGACTGTAAACATTGTACTGTAAATGTTTTGTAGTTTTCCCCCAATAAAATTTTTGGAAAAAAAATTCCATTTCAAAACCTCTCTGAGTGAAGATTAAGCATTTCATTATATGGCATAAATAGATTTATCAATAAAAAAGAAATATGTCAATAAAAAAAAGAAAGAAAATGTGGTACACATACACAATGGAATATTATTCAGCCATGAACAAAATCCTTGTTATTTGCAGCAATACAGATAGAACTAGAGATCATCATGTTAAGTGAAATAAGCCAGTAGCATGTTCTCACTCATATGTGGGAGCAAAAAAAGTTGATCTCATGGAGGTAGAGAGTAGAATGGCAGTTACCAGAAGCTAAGAAGAGGGCGGGAGGATAAAGAAAGATTGGATAACGGGCACAAAGGTACCATTAGATAGAAGGAATAAGTTCTAGTGTTTGATAGCACAGTAGGGTGACTATAGTTATCAACAATTTATTGAAAATTTTGAAATAGCTAGAAAAGAAAATTTGGAATGTTCTTAACACAAAGAAATGACAAATGTTTGAAGGGATGGATGTCCCAGTTACCCTAATTTGATCATCACACATTGTATGCATGTGTGAAAATATTGCATGTACCCCAAAATATGTATAATTACCATGTATCAATAAAAAATAGATTTTTAAAAAGAAGTTTTTGTCCCAAATTTTAGAATAATTAATGGGAAAACTAATTCTAAAAGTTTCTATTCTTAAAATTAAAATGATGTAGAGTGACTTGGAAATCCTTTAAAATAGGATGTGGTGTATATTTGAGCTTTGGCAGAGGATACGGTAAGAAAACTGTCAGAAAATGTCTTCAGCCATCCTTTCTCCTTCTATTCTAACTTTCAATTCTGCCCAAGGTTGGCGGAAGCAGAAATTTAGATACTCTTGCCTGATTTTGCTAGCAAACTTTTTAACCATTTTGAAAGACTTTTACAGAAATCCAAATTTTGTGACAGACTGCCAGCTGTCAGGACAATACAGTTTTGGGACTGAAGTTTACTAGTACATCACTCAGCATACACTCCATTGACTTGAAGTGGGAGGTGACATGTCATGGAGGTAAGGACATGGTCCCAGCTGTGTTAATAACAAGCTGCATAACTTTGGGAAGTCACATAATTACTCCTGGTCTCAGTTTCATCATCTGCAAAATGAGCAAATTCAACAAGGTAACCTCTAAAGTTCTTCACAGTATCTTTTAGGATAAAGGGTCACTTGTCTGTGAGTGGGGAGAAGTAGCACAATCTGCTACCCACTGAAGGACCTTTAATCCTTTTGTTTATGGCTTTGATTCATTTTGATGTATTCCCCCACACACACCCCTGGGGAATACTTAAACAATTATCAGTCATTTATACTTTCATAATAAAAATAACAGCTGCCTTTCACTGTGCTAAGAACTTTATGAACCATTACAACTCTTTAATCTGCTCAACTATGCTATGAAGTAGGTATTGTGGAGGTGGTATTGTGTGATTATCAAAGTTGTCCAAAGAAGACTTAAGCTTGGGAAGACTGAAAGGCAGCCCAGTGTAACAGCTGGATTTATGGGCCTGCACCAGACTGCTTGGGTTCAAATCCCAGCTCTGCCTCGTACCAGCTGGGTGACCTTGGATAAATTATATATCCCACTGATGCCTCAGTTTCCTCATTTACAAAATAGGCACAATGAAAATAAAAGTATCTTATAGGGTTACTGTAAGAATTAAGTGGGTTAACACAAGTGGACTGTTTATAACAGTGCTATTTACATTCCTGCTGTTAGCATGTGATAAGGTCACTGTCTCTGACATGATCACATTTTTGGTAGGGGAGTGAGAAAAAGAGCTTAAGTCATAGATACCTGAGGAAAATTTGGGGCTGAAAAGAACACAGTAGGATAGAGAGGCTGAGAATGCCAAAGTCTGATTCCCTTGCTAATAAACCCTCAATCCCACCTGTTTCAGGGCTCACAGACATGCTGTAAGGAGGAACAATCACAGGGGTAGGCTAAGAGGAAACACTGCCGGGCACATGGACACCCTGGGGACAGAAACACACCACGGGACAGGAGCAGGTGAGCCATTTCTCTTCAGAAAGATCAACGTATCAGAAGTAGTTCATCAGAAATAATTTTAGACTCAGCTCAGAGTAGTTTGACATTTGGGTAGTTTTGTAAAGTAGCCCAGGTCTCTGGACGTGTTGTGCATACCGATATACCTCAACTTCCTGGGTGTTCTGTGCTCTGTATAGGCCTCTCTACTTAATGCTGTGCTCGTGAATGTCCCCTCCTATTCCATACAAATAGGTGTGCAGGTAGAAGAATATTTAAATTTTTAATCACAGATTCATACGTAGTTAGGTCTAGAGAGGTTATACACTTTCATGGAGAAATTAGAGTTTATGCAACCAGGGGAAATGTTCAACAGAAGCTAAAGTTGACTCATCTGAAGAAAATGCCTCAGAAGTAGGTTGTTACATGTCACTATTCTAGGAAAGATGGTAATTACTATCACAAAAGTTATTCAGAACCTCTTCCTGTGGAGTGTTTCAGAGATTCAGTGAGGGGTATGTATTAAACACACCAGGAAGGGAACATTTCTCTATCACTCTATTCTTGCCCTCTATTTTTTCTTAAAAGCTTAGAATGCTACTCATTATATTTTATTTGAGGCTAATATCTAGAAAATATAACAATAAAAGTGTAAATTTTTAGTATTATTTTCATACTTCCAAACTCTCTTGGAAGATGTCCATGTTGCATGTTGAAGAGATGATGCATTTATCATTACCAGTTTGCTAGGCATAAGAAGGAAGTGAGGAATGCAGCTCAAAGAGTTTTGCATATTGTCTTTATGTTGTTACCTAATTTGCAGATGATTGCATATACCTATATACCTATGAAATCTATTAATCTATTCTCTTGCAGTAATTGTCAGGGAAGATGACCTAATAGGTGTTTTATAATTGAATGAATGATCAGAATAGTATTAAGGATGAAAGAGAGAGACCTTTAGGAAAATTAATTAGCTCTATATTTCTGTAAAAAACAATCCTTGCTATGATTTTGCTATGAAAGTAAAATGTAAAGTAAATGATACCTTTTCATGCTATCATACAATTTCATAAAAATAAAATTTACAAGTACAAACACCTGTTTCATTTATTGTTCTAAAAAAATGGTGCATGGCTACCAATAAAAATATAAATGCTCTTACATATAGGATAAAATAAACTTGTTTCATTTTCTCAATTATATCCAAATAAAAATTTTCTTAAAAATGGATTTTGAACCTCATTTTAAGCAAATTCTCTTTGAACATGCTTTTTCCAGTAGCCAGGATCCTGTTAGCCAAGGACTTCTAGTGCCCCTTAAACCTGTGTCTTGCCTGGCAGGCTCTTCTGTTTCTGCATTTGTGGCTGGGTTAGTTCCCCCAAATAATGTCCTATCCAGGTCAGGGTTCTTCTCCATTTTCTGGGCATTAATGCTTATCATAACTCCCCTCAAATATAGGTATATGATTAAGGCACATATTATTCTCATCCATTCCACCCATTTTAAGCCTTCATTGTATGCTGTTCTCTCTAATGTTCTCTCTAATGTATCCCCAACATAATTGTAAGATATTTGGCAGAAGCACAGCGGCCTAGGGCTTGCTGTCCTTGACTTCTCCTTTCCTCTCTCCCATCTAGACTCACTGATGTTCATGCCTTACTACAGAAGGACAAGCAGCAGAGAGATGAAAAACCATTACTACAGTAAGGGAGATAGGAAAGTCTCTAGAAAACATTGCCATATGGGCAATCTACCATTTCAGAAACATTGCTCTTCTTATAGGGGTTATGATTTTGGGTCTGTGGACCTCTTAGGAGTCTATGGGTGAGTCTTGGGGATCCATAAACCCCCTGACTTTAAGGCAAAACTCTGTGTGATATACATTTTTCTATGGAGAGAATTCACAGTTTATATGGACTTAAAAGACTTCAGGACAACCTCCCTCTTCCTCTTTCACTCCACTTGTCTCTAGAAATTTAATCTCTACTTTTTAAAAGAAATCTTTATAGGAAGTGGCATGAGGTAGCATTGATTCTGGAGTCTTACCTTTTCAACAAAGTACATAATGCCCTCATGGCCACGCTGGCCAGGAGGCTTCCAGCTGAGCACCACATAGCTCCGGGTAGCCTCAGTGACACAGAGGTCTCTGGGGGGCCCGGGAACAATACCCTCTGAAAAACAACAAAGAAAATGAGAAGCACACATTTCAGGTACCTCAGGATACTCAGAGAGCTGTGAGATGCTTCTCTCCTCCTGGAGGAAGAGTTAATTATGGCTCCACAGTATAAAGAAGTATGTTGTCTCTAAAATTCTCCCTTAAACATCATTCATTCATCACTCATTCAATCATTCAAATGGCATTGAGCATTTAGAATACAGAGCTAAGGAACCTGGGATACTGTTCTTATCTTTGACTAGTTTACAACTAAATTGGCAAAACAAGAAGTTGAGTAGCACAGGGCAGTGTGTGCTCATGTGCTAAACGACATGAAGAAGAGCACAATGAGGTCAAGAATATGTCATGAGGTGATAGAGTTTGATTTCTGTGGCAAAGTCTACCAGATGTGGTGAAATAATGTGATACTATCTGGCTCTATCTCATGATTTATTCCCATTTTTAGTAGGAAAACATATGAAAAGCTTCCTAGATGAAGCAAATATTTGTCACTCCCTTATTGGTACTGGTACTTCCAGTATATTCTCCTGACTCCCTTGGTGTGTCCTTTAGATTTTAGTAGAGTTTATATTTCTGTTATACCTTCCAGCCTTGAGCCACTTACTTTACTTTGACCTCTGACCTATGTATTCCAAGTTTCCTCACTCCCTGCTTGCTAAGAGCAGCTTTATTGCAACTGTAATTGTATGTCCAACTCCATTAGGACCTTGGCCCCTCTCTATATGCTCATATGAATCTGTGCTCCACCTTGTTTTCATTTCTGAGCCAGGTTAAACCCTGTTTACAGAGGGTTCATTTGGCCCTAAACTCTAGATGCCCTGGGACTTCTAGGGTCTGGGTGCTTCTGGAAGTCTATCCTTGCTTTTGCCCTAAAACGTCTGACCTGGCCTCAGAACTTTTATTTTTATACCCAGCTAAAGTTGTCAGATAGGATAGAGGGTGTGCTCTATATTTTTATTTGCTAAATGTATGTCATAAATTGGCTTAACATAGTTGCTGCCTCAGTATTTATTTTTAGGTCTGACATAAGTTGTTTGGAACCCAGTTGTACCTGGTCACCTTTGGCCTACTTAAAACTTCCCCTTTCCATGTGGTTGTACACTATATGGCCTGTTTCTTCCTCATCCCACTGACCTAAAAACCAAAATACCTCACAGGTGCTAAACATGATAAAACCTGGTGGTCAACACCAGAGTCATGTAAACAAATCCCTCCTTTCTGTGTGTTTTCTTTAAACTAGTCAAACCACAAACCCTGTGGGAAAACCTAGGGAATAACAACCATGGGCCTTAATAAAAATCAAGTCTCACAGGTCCTCTCTCTCTTTCTAGCTCCCCATCCACTGGCTGCACTCCCTGTTGCCTAACAAAAGCAAGCCTTGAAAGGATCAAATTGTTTTCCCAGATCAAAAGGCAAGAGTGTTCTAGAAATACAAAAATACCTAGCACCAAACAATGTAAACTCAAATGTCTGGCATCTAATAACAGCTACCAAGTATGTAAAGAAGCAGGAAAATACAACCCATTATGAGGAGAAAAATCAATCAGTAGAAATGAAACCTGAAATGCTATAAATGGTAGTAGTGTCATCTATGAATTACTGAATAAGAATTAGTAGACAGAAACATAAACACAATTATAAATATGTTGCATATGTTCAAGAGGATAAAGACTGAATATGTTAAAGACATGGAAAATACAAAAATGATCCAAATTGAACTTCTAGAGATGAAAATTACAAAGTCTAAGATGAAAAATACATTGGCTAGGCTGGGTGTGATGGCTCACACCTGTAATCCCAATACTTTGGGAGGCTGAGGCAGGAGGATCTCTTGAGCAGAGGAGTTCAAGTCTGCAGTGAGCTATGATGGTGCCACTGCACTCCAGCCTAGGGCAACAGAATGAGATTATGTCTCAAAACAAACAAACAAACAAACAAACAAAAAACATTGGCTGCATTTCACAGTAGGTGAGACTCTGAAGAGGAAAAGGTTAGTAAACTTAGTGACACAGCAATAGAAACAATCCAAAATGAAACGCAGAAAGAACAAAGACTGAAAGGAAAAATGAATATAAACATCAGTGAGTTTGGGATGATTTCAAGTGGTTTCAAGTGGCCTGTAGTTGAAGTTCCTAAAGTAGAGAAGAGAGGGAGGTACAGGATTATGTAAAATATAGATTTCCAGGGGGGAGGACGGTGGAGAAAAAGGGAGGTACAGGAAAAAATATTTAAAGAAATAATGATAAAAATTTTTTCTAAATCTGTAGGAAAACTGCAAACCCACAGATCAGAGAAACTTGCAAACCCTAAGCACAAGATATATGAAAAAAAAACTACACAAATGCACATCATTATCAAATTTTAAAACCAGTGATTAAGAGAATATCTTAAAAGCAGATACAGAAAAAAAGACACATTACACACCAAGGAATAAAGATAAGAATAACCAACAGTTGTTCTCATAGTGCAGGTCTGAATTATGATGTACCAAGTTCTTAAAGCACTGAAAGAAAAAACTGTCAACCTAGAATTCCATACTCAGTGAAGATATATTTTAAAAACGAAGGTGAAATAGAAACTTTCTCAGACATACAAAGATAAAATAAGTCTTAACCAGCAAAACTGCCCTACAAGAAGTGTTAAAGAAAGTACTTCAGGTGGAAAGAAAGTCATATCAGATGGAAATATGGATCTACGCAAAGAAATGAAAAGCAATAGAAATGGTAAAAATGTTAGTAAATATTACAAACATTTTTCTTTTTAAATTTCTAAGATACCTGATTACAGTCAAAATAATAATGTTGTAGTGTGTAGTTTATTTTATATATACAAATAAAATGTATAACAATAATAGCAACAAGGCTAAGAGGGGGAAATGGAATAATACTGTTGTCAGTTCTTATATTACATGTGAAGTAACATAATATTACTTGAAGGTAGACTGTGAAAAGATGTATATTACAAATTCTAAATAACTAAAAAGCAAAACAAAGAATTATAGCCAATGGGATAACACATGTAAAATGGAAAAATAAAAAACAATCAATCCAATAGGAAGAAAAAAAAAGAAAAAAGGAAACAAATGGATGGGCTAGATAGAAAACAAATAGCAAGATTATAGATTTAAAACAACCATACCAATAATCATATGAAATGTAACGTAAATGGTTAAAACACCCAGTTAAAAGGCAAAGATTATCAAATTGGATAAAAAAGCAAGACCCAATGATATGCTGCCTATAAGAAACACAGTTTAAATATAAAGACATACCTAGGATAAAAGTAAAAGGATGGAAATAATATGCTATGCTAACACTAATCAAAAGAAAGCTGGAATAGTTATATTAAAATCAAAGTAGATTTCCAAGCAAAAACATTACCATGGATAAAAGGAGTCATTTTACAATAATAAAGCAGTCCATTCCTAAGAGGGTATGACAATAAAAATGTTAATGCATCTAATGACAGGTCTCAAAATATATGAGACAAAATTTGGTAGAACTGCAAGAAATAGGTAAACCCACCATTAATTATATATTTCATCACTACTCTCTGAATAATTCATAGAATAAGTAGATAGAAAATCATTAAGGATGCAAAAGACTTGAATAATGCTGTCAACTAATTTGACCTAATTAACATTTATAGAACTTAACAATAGCAGAATACAGTGCTTTTCAAGTGCACACTGAATATTTACTAAGATAGACATTTTCTCTGGGCCATAAAACACGTTTTAGTAACTCTAAAAGGATTTGAGTCATACAAAATGTTAATATGTTCTACTTAATTCCTATCGTAGCATTAAATTAGAAACCAATACGAGAAAGATATCTGGGAAATCTTCAGATATTTAATAACTAAATAACACACTTCAAATAACCCATGTATCAAAGAAGATATCAAAAGCAACTGGAAAGTATTTTAAACAAAATAAAAATGAAAGTAAAATAGATCACAATGGGTGAGATACAGCTAACAGAGTATTTAGAAGAAAATTTATAGCATTACTTGCCTAAATTATAAACGAAGAAAGATCTTAAATTAACGACCTCAGATTCTACTTTCAGAAACTAGAAAAAGATCAGCAAATTAAAATCAAATAAGCAGAAGAAATGAAGTAATACAGATAAGAACAAAAACGAATAAAATTTGAAACAGAAAAACAATACAGAAAATCAATGTAAGCAAAAGCTATGTCTTAGAGAATATCAATAAAATTGATAAAGCTCTTGTCAGATCAATCAGGACAAAAAGAGATGAGACACAAATATCAGGAACGAGAGCAGGGACATCACTACAAATATGTTTTAATATTCTGCAGATATTAAAAGGATAATAAGAAAACATGAACTTTACGAACAAATGAATTCCTTGAAAGGCAAAAATTATCAAAGCTTACTCAAGAAAAAGGAAATAAACTGAATAGCCCTAAATTTATTAGAGAAATTGAATTTGTAGCATAAAACCTTCCCACAAAAAATCTTCAAGCATAGATGGATCTGCTGGTAAATTCTACAAAACATTTAAGAGAAAAACAAAAGTTCACACAAGCTCTTTCAAACAATTGAAATAGAAAACCAAACATGTAGACTGATCATACCAAGTATTAATGACAATATGGAGTAACTGGTACTCTCATACAGTGCTGATGGGAATGTAAAATAGTATAATCATTTTGAAAAACAGTGGGCAATTCCTTTGAAAATTAAACATACCCCTACCATGTAACCCATCCATTCAACTCTTTCACATTTATCAAAGAGAAATGAAAGTGTAGGTCTATATGCAAACACTTAATATTCATAGAAGCTTTCAACAGTGCATGGATGAATAAATTGGAATTAATTGATACATGCATCAGTCAACATGGATAAATCTCAAATAATTATACAGAGTAAAGGAAATTAGACAAAAATGAGTATGATTCCATTTATCTAAAATTGTGGACAATCCAGACTATAGTGATAGTAAACAGATGACTGATAGTTTCATAGGCATATACACATGTAAAATTTATCAAATTGTACAATTTACATATGTGTAAACAATTACATCTGAATAAAGCTTTAAAAATAAAATGATTCTCCAACAATATGTTACTTATGATCTCAAGATATTTTAGAATGTTCTTTCCCAAAAATCTTAAATAGCATACACTGTACCCTCTACAATAAAAGTTAAACTGCATAGCAAAATAGCGGCAGTAGTATCTGGGGAAACCAGCGTTTTTACCTGAAGGTTCCTCTTCAGTGACAATGATCTGTCCAGTCCAGGGTGCTGAAGGGCGACCTGAACAAAGACAAATATAAAAATGATAAACATTCACAAATGCAGTTTCAATTGCACTGATAAATTGACAAGCTGGCCAGATTACTCACAAAGGGGTTTGTTACTACGTGACATGTATTTTCCTAATCCATCTTATCAAACATGTATAGGATATTGTGGGGGACACAGCCCCTCTCCTCGAGAGACTCACAACATACTAGAAGCTAGACTAAACCTCAAGTCAGATCAATCAGGACGAAAAGAGGGAAGACACAAATAGCAGGACTGATTGAGGTGATATTTATGAAATTGAACTTACACAAGCAAGATGAGTAACCTATGCTCATTTGACTGTTCAGTAAGGATCTCCTGAAACATGTAGTCTCTTTCATCACTTCTTAAGAGATAGCATGTGTTTGGGAGAAATATTTCTAGAACAATTGTAAGCCCAGCAGTTTTTTATCTGTCACAATGAGGATGAAAGAGGAGCAGGGGTGCTGATCTTGCAGCAAAGTTCAGTGAAAGCAATTTCCCCCCATTCCACTTTGAAAAGTGTTATCTACAAAGGAAATCAGTTGAGATTCTGAGCAAGGAAAATAAATGAGCCTGGTATAAAGGTAAAGAGGAAATTCATTTCTGTGATTCCAGAAACATCAGAAAGAGAGATTGTTCAACTCCTGCTTTAACCGGGAGACTTTTTGTCTGAGTTTGTGTAAAAACAGAAAGGTGATAAAGAAGACAGCTTATTTTCAACTCAAATAAATCTTATTTTGATTGGAATTTATAAAAGAGGAATGAAAGCATGAAATGGAATTTGCAAATTTAGGAA
The DNA here is from genome assembly GCA_963574885.1 of Lepilemur ruficaudatus. Taxonomy (NCBI): domain Eukaryota; kingdom Metazoa; phylum Chordata; class Mammalia; order Primates; family Lepilemuridae; genus Lepilemur; species Lepilemur ruficaudatus. Next base: position 10,418 of record CAUYRT010061495.1, read on the forward strand.
TTTAGGAAAGAGGGAGGGAAGTTGGATGGTTGGTGAAAAGTGACAGGAGAGCAATCAGAGAGTCTGATTAGAAACAGTCACAGGAAAAAGGTGACATTATTTTACTCAAATTTTTATGCTGCCACTACATATGCTTAAGGTAAGGAATAACACTGTGAACATGGCATAGACCAGTAGTCCTCAATCAGGGTAATTTTGCACCCCTGGCCTGCCCCCCCTCCCTGGGACATTCCGCAGTGTCTTCATGACACTACTGGCACCTAGTGGGTAGAGGCAACAGGTGCTGGTAAGCATGCATGCTACAATGCACGACACACCCCTCCAACCCCTCCACCCACACACAACAAAGAATTACTGTCCTAAAATGTCAATAGGGCCAAGGTTGAAAAGTCTAGAATAGACTGAAATGTTACCATCTGACAATTTTTTTTATTATTAATTTTTTCTTTTGGGGACAAAGTCTTGCTCTGTCGCTTGGGCTAGAGTTCAGTGGTGCAATCATAGCGCACCACAGCCTCCAATTCCTGGACTGAAGCGATCCTCCTTCTCAGCCTTCTGAGTAGCTGGAACTCTGACAGGTACATGCTACTGAGCCTGGCTACCGAGGCTTTTTTTGTAGAGATGGAGTCTAGCTATATTGCTCAGGCTAAACTCCTGGCCTCAAGTGATCCTCCCACCTCAGCCTTCCAAAGTGCTGGGATTACAAGTATCAGCCACCACGCTGGGCCCAACGATTCTTATTATATAATGTCATTTTATGGTCCCTATTATTGGAGATGTCATACAGGTTCCCATGAAACAAATGCAGAGCATAATTCATGTACCATTTTTTGACATTAAGACTTGGAGGACAAATATATGAAAAAAATATTTTTGACTGTCTAATAGGAAAACTCAGATACATATTAGTTATAATGTTGTAAATCTGTTTTTCCTTTGATATAGAGAATCTCACAGTGTTGAGATATTAATGGTCTAAGTGTGGACTTCAAGGTTAAGAAATTCACCTTGAACCAGAAAGAAAACTATATTTGGTATGCACTAATAACATGAATAAAAATGTTCTTCAGGTTCTTTGTTTCCATATTTCATTCCACACACAATGCCTGGAACTCAGTTAAACAAGACAAACATTTCTGAATAAAATAAAATAAAGCCATTTAGAGAATGAATAAATCAGTGTTTTCTGGGGTTCCCCCCTCCTTGGATTGTCTGATCAGAAAAGGATTTCTTATTCTTGTCTCCCTCTAGTGGAAGGGAGGGAAATAACCTTACAATGAAGGTTATTCTTTTTTCTTTTTTTTTTTTTTTGAGACAGAGTCTTACTCTGTTACTCAGGCTAGAGTGCCATGGCGTCAGCCTAGCTCACAGCAACCTCAGACTCCTGGGCTCAAGCGATCCTCCTGCCTCAGCCTCCCAAGTAGCTGGGACTACAGGCATGCACCACCATGCCCAGCTAATTTTTTATATGTAGATTTTTAGTTGTCCAGCTCATTTCTTTCTGTTTTGGTTTTGGTAGAGACGGGGTCTTGCTCTTGCTTAAGCTGGTCTCAAACTCCTGAGCTCAAACGATCCGTCTGCCTCGGCCTCCCCGAGTGCTAGGATTACAGGCGTGAGCCTCTACGCCCGGCCTGAAGCCTATTCTTAACAGTTACTTTAAAAAGGTTTACGGAAGATCCTGAAAAATAAGAAGTGCTTGTTAACTCTTTTGAGTTCTAGATAGATTCTTGTTATCAGACCTTTATCGGAAGTGTAGAGAGCAAATATTTTCTCCCATTCTTTAGGTTGTCTATTTGCTCTAATGATAGTTACCTTGGCTGTGCAGAAGCTTTATAATTTGATCAGATCCCATTTGTTTCTTTTTGTTGTTGCTGTGATTGCTTTGGGGATTTTCTTCAAGAACTTTTTGCCTAGGCCGATGTCTGAAAGTGTCTTCCCAACATCTTCTGCTAGGATTCTTAAGGTTTCATGCCTTAGGTTTAAGTCTGTTATCCATCTTGAGTGGATTTTTGTGAGAGGTGAGAGGTAGGGGTCCAGTTTCATTCTTCTGCATGTAGCTATCCAGTTTTCCCAGCACCGTTTATTGAAAAGAGATTCTTTTACCCAATGTATATTTTTGTCTGCTTTATCAAAGATTAGATTATCATATGCAGATGGTTTCATCTCTGGAATCTCAGTCCTGTTCTAAAGATCAATGCCTCTGTTCTTGTGCCAATAAAAGGCTGATTTTATTATTATTGCTTTATAGTAGAGCTTGAAGTCTGGAATACTGGTGCCTCCCAGTTTGTTCTTTTTACTTAAGATTGCTTTGGCTATACGAGGTCTTTTCTGGTTCCATGCAAAGTGAAGAATTATTTTTTCTAGATCTATAAAGAATGATGATGGTACTTTGTTGGGGATTGCATTTATTCTGTGTGGCAGCTGTCCTGCACGCAGGAGTCATGAAGGGATGCGTGCTGTCCGGCATGCCGGAGTCCTGACGAAAAGTGACGAAGCAGCTACCTCATGACGTAGCTCTCTTCTCCCACCTTGTTTTACACTGAGTGTCCTATGC